>CAUYLG010012477.1:0-138436 GCA_963573385.1 Cacajao melanocephalus | reverse complement strand
TGCCCTCTTCATTACCTCTCAGGCTCCAACAGTCCAGGTCAGGCAGTCCTCCTTCCTGCATGTCCTCTTATGCTGGTTGGGCTCTAACTTTTCATGCTGTCTGTCCTTCCACGTGGGAACTTGGTTGTTTGGTTTTTTTTTAACCTTTTTTTAAATATATAATTTATAATTAATAATGGAACGCTTCACAAATTTGCGTGTCATCCTTGTGCAGGGGCCATGCTAGTCTTCTGTATCGTTCCAGTTTTAGTATATGTGCTGCCGAAGCGAGCACAGACTTCTGTTTTTTTTTTTTTTTTTCGGACAGAGTCTCTCTGTTGCCCAGGCTGGACTGCAGTGTCACCAACTCATCTCACTGCAGCCATGAACACCCGGGCTCAAGCGATCCACCCATCCCAGCCTCCTGAGTAATTGAGACTACAGGTGTGTTCCACCATGCCTGGCTGATTTTTGCATTTTTTTTTTGTAGAGATGGGGTCTCGCCATGTTGCCCAGGCTGGTCTTGAACTCCTGGGCTCAAGCAACCTGCCCACCTTGGCCTCCCAAAATGTTGGGACTACAGGCATGAGCCACTGCACCTAGCCTGAAACCCTCCTTACCTCATTCACACTGCCTCCCATGCATGGACACACCCTTCATGCTGGCTGGTCTCCTACCCTAGGTTCCCCTATTCATTGCATGGACATTTCTCTCATCCAGCTTGGATTTTGACATCCCATGCCAAACTGCCCCTTTGCTTATTTTAAAACTATGTCTATTTCTTCTGCCTTTATGCTTTGTTGCTAACCTCTAATGGCTAGCTTATTAAAAGTTTTAAATTAGAATACAATGTAAATACAGTGACTGTATTTTTTTTTTTTTTTTTTTTTTGAGATGGAGTCTCGCTCTGTCACCCAGGCTGGAGTGCATTGGCATGTTCTCAGCTCACTGTAACCTCTGCCTCCTGGGTTCAAGTGATTCTCCTGCTTCATCCTCCCATGTAGCTGGGACTACAGGCATGTGCCACCACGCCCGGCTAATTTTTTTGTATTTTTAGTAGATACAGGAGTTCATTGTCTTGGTCAGGCTGGTCTCGAACTCCTGACCTCGTGATCCACCCACCTTGGCCTCCCAAAGTGCTGGGATTACAGGTGTGAGCCACTGCGCCTGGCCAGTGACTGTATTTTTTGAACTAAAAATTGGAGTGTGACCTGATTACTCTCTAGACCATTTTAAATCAGTACTATTCTAAACAGTTTTGAGTAAATGATCATAGTCAAAAGGAGAGTTTTAATTTCTGTAATGGAGTAGTACCTCCTATTGAACCAACCTTTCCACAGATAACAATGATAGATTCTGGACAAAATATTTAAAAAATTGTCACCTGAAAGCATTGGAAAAATGACCAGAAGGAGCCTGTTTTATGGCCGTTTATCTAAGGGCAGGCCCTCATTTCAGCCTCGGAGTGGCTAAAACTTTGATAGAAAATCCACAGTTTTAACAAACCACAGTGACCACAGCAACTTGGAAGTTAGGGGAGACATCCTGGAATGGAGAAAGCCAGAGAGGGCCTTTTTGGATATAAATTCTCTGGCTGATCCACTAATATGTAGAGTAACACTCTAAATAGCCCATCTGAAGCTAAAATAACTAAACAGATTTATATTTCTGCAAAGGTGACTAACTCATTCCAGTTTCTTTGGGACTCTGAAAGTTCTAGAAAACCCCTCAATCCAGGCTTATTGGAACATTTGGTCACCCTAGCTGGTGCCCACCACAGGTGAAACAGAGTTTGAGTTTAAACCAAGGCAAGTTAGTTGCATGGTTTAAAAAGTAAGAAGTCTGGCCAGGTGTGGTAGCTCACACCTATAATCCTAGCACTTTGGGAGGCCAAGGTGGGAGGATTACCTGAGGCCAGGAGTTCGAGACCAGCCTGGGCAACATGGTGAGACCCCTTCTCTACAAAAAAACACAAAAATTAGCTGGGCATGCTGATGCATACCTGTAGTCCCAGCTACTTGAGCGACTAAGGTGGGAGGACCACCTGAGGCCAGGCAGGTCAAGGTTGCAGTGATCCGTGATTGCACCTATAGTCCCGGCTACTCAGGAAGCTGAAGTGGAAGATTGCTTGAGCCTGGGATGCAGAGGGCTCAGGTCACACCACTGCACTCCAGCTTGGGCAACAGAGCAAGACCCTGTCTCAAAAAAATAAAAATTATGCTGTCTGAAGGTCACAATGATGTTACTGTATCAAGCTGAAAATATCACCACTATCTGGAGAGTTGGACGTGTTTTATTGGGAATATATATATATTTTTTCTCTGAATCTGTAATGAACATGTTGGTTGGCTGAGTTCAGTAATAAATATGTGAGATCTTTCATTTCAAAAAAGAAAAAAGAAAGAAAATTAAAACCAAAAGGCTCATGCCTATAATCACAGCTCTTCTTTGGGAAGCTGAGGCAAGAGGATTGCTTGAGGCCAGGAGTTCAAGACAAGCCTGGGCAACATAGTGAGACTCTGTCACTACAAAAAACTTTAAAAGCCAGATGCGGTGGCACACACCTGTAGTCCTAGGTACTCAGGAGACTCAGACAGGAGCACTGCTTGAGGCCAGGAGTCTAAGGTTACAGAGAGCTATGATCATGCCACTGTACTCAGGCCTGGAAAACAGGGCAAAATCCTACCTCTTAAAAAAAGATTAAAACAAACAAAGAAAAATTCCTACATGCTTCAGAGAACCAAATAGAATTCAGAATTTATGTAATATATCATTCATGATGTCCAGCATACAGTCCAAAATTATGTGGTCATGTGAAGAAGCAGGAAAATGTGACCCATACTCAAGAGGAAAGGAAATCAGTGGTAACTGACCTCAAGATGACATACATAATGGAATTGGCAGAAAATAATTTTTATGAACTGTAATAATTACATTCAAGGATATAAAGGATATGCTTTTAATTAACAAATAGAAAATCTCAGTAGCAAAATTAAAACTAACTAAATGGAAATTCTAGAACTAAAAATTACAATATCTGAAAAAGAAAACTCATTAGATAGGCTTAACAGCAAATTAAGATAACATAAGAAAGAGTAAATGAACTTGAAGATAAGAAAATAGAAATTATTCACTCAATATCAGAGAAAAAAGCATTGTCGGGGGATAAAAGAACAGTGTCTCAGGGAACTGTGGGAAAATATGAAAAGATCTAACACACATATAATTGAAGTTATAGAAGGAAAAGAGTGGGAGAATGGAACAGAAAAAAATATTTGAAAAAATAATGGCTGAAAATGTCTTAAGTTTGGTGAAAAACATAACTTTACAGATTTAAGAAGTTCCATAAAGCCAAGTGGGATATATGCAAATAAAATTACAGCTAGGAATATTATGGTGAAACTGCTGAAAGCCAAAAGTAAAGATAAAAATTTAAAAAACACACACACACACATTTCCATAGCATTTTCACTGCAACCAGAATAAGCACATTCTTCTTTCTTTGGTATTTTTAGTAAAGGTATATTCCCACCCACATACCCTATCATTCTACTTTCCATCTCCATGAGATCAACATTTTTAGCTCTCACATATGAATGAGAACACGTGATATTTGTCTTTCTGTGCCTGACTTATTTCTCTTAATATAGTGACTTCCAACCATGTTGCTACAAATGACATGATTTTATTCTTTTTAATGGTTGAATAGTATTTTATTGTATATATATACCACTTTTAACTTTTTTTTCTATGTGTTCAACAGTATTCATAATAAAATATTGGGGGAAGAATAAATATATGAAATTATTTCTAATGGGACCCACTTTTTTGCGTATTGTTCTTGGTATAAGTAGATCTCTGGCAGAAAGTTCTTAGAGTAACATTGCTGCATCAATTTTTTTGTTTCATTCTCCTTGAGAGGCTTTTAGGGAGAGTATAGAGAAAGAGTAGTCTTGCTCTGAAAGAGGAATTCTGCTGCTAAGGTTTCCGAAATGGTATTCCTTATTAAATTTGGAATGCTCAAACCTGTAGAAATGTAACCTAAGTAGCTAATATTTATAACCTCTTTCTTTTCAGATATACAAACAAATGTGGAACTGAAAAGCACTCAGGAGCAGTCTGTGCCCACAGGTAACATTAGGCCTTTCCTCTCTAGAAATATACCTTTACTAAAAATACCAAAGAAAGAAGAATGTGCTTATTCTGGTTGCAGTGAAAATGCTATGGAAATGTGTGTGTGTGTTTTTTAAATATGGTTGTCTCTTACTGATGAAAAATAAGTCATCCACTTAGATCATGTAAGTTCTTTAGCATCTTAGGGCCAAACATACTCTACCTAATGTTGATCACTGTTTGTTTTTAATATTTCAGCTCATTGCTCTGAAGACACTTTTTGTTGAATAATATAGTAGCTTGTATTTGAACAACTTGCAATTTTTACTCTGGAACAGTGGTCTGCAAACTTTTTTGCAAAGGTTTAGACGGTAAATATTTAGACTTTGCAGGCCACATGTGATCTCCGTCACATCTTATTCTTCGTATTTCTTACAACCCTTAAAAAATGTAAAAACCATTCCTACCTCTTGGGCCTACACAGAAGCAAGCTATAGTGAGACTTGTCCCTCAGGCCATAGTTTACTGATCCCTGCTTTAGAATAAACTATAAACATTTAAAATAATTTATTTCCTAAAAATAACTTCTGTGTCCTCCATTGATTAACTCACTTTGTGAATCAAAGCTTACATTATATTACAAAATTTATCACTGAAGTGACTTTTTGTGTTACTGTAAGTTGTAATCAAATCTTTTTTTTTTTTTTTGAGACAGAGACTTGCTCTGTTGCTCAGGCTGGAGCACAGTGGTATGATCTTGGCTCACTGCAACCTCTGCCTCCCAGGTTCAGGCAATTCTCCTGCCTCATTCTCCCGAGTAGCTGCAATTACAGGTGTGCATCACCACACCCGGCTAATTTTGTATTTTTAGTACAGACAGGGTTTCTCCATGTTGGTCAGGCTGATCTCAAAATCCCAACCTCAGGTGATCTGCCCACCTTGGCCTCCCAAAGTGCTGGGACTACAGACGTGAGCCACCAGACCCAGCCAATCATATCTTTTAATTTAACCTCACATTAATTGTTCAGGTGTGCACTATATTTTAGTCATTTCTGGTTTGAGAAAAGTGAACCATTGTTTAGTACAGTGTCTTAAAGCTCACAGAGTATATATTATAATATGCAGAAATTAGAAATTTTAGATATTCATAAATCAAACACTGATTTTGTGGTGACCACATTAGTGATGGGTTTTGTGAAATGTGTTTCTGTTTCGCTTCTGTGTGTGTTTGCTCATGGCTCAGCTAAAAGGAGTGCCACTGAAGAGCTTCTAGTTACCTCTCTACTTCAGCCCAGCCTCAGTGCCACAGGATTCAGTGTCTTTGACTTTTGTATTAATGGGAACTCAGCAAATATTTTATTGAAGATTTGGAAAGAGTTAGATAGAAAGAGGGTAACTTTTCAGTTCACTTCTTCTGCTATCATCTTTTTGTTAAGCTACTATGCTTATATGTGAAAATAATTTCAGCTCCATTGTTCCTTTTTTCTTACTTCTCATATTATCAATATTTATTATACATTTCTCTTAAATTTATTTTTTAACAAGTTTGCTGTTTAAGCATGTTTTTATTATGTCTGCTCTCTTTCACTTATGGACTTTCATAACACTTTGTATTTCCTTTATTTAATCCCTTGTCTGGGCCTACCATGTGTTAGAGTGTGAGGTTCTCTTATCTATATCTCAGAGTATGAGCTCCTTGAAGACAGGCCTAATGACTTATTCATATCTGTAGCCTTGTCAACATTTAGTAAATGTTCAAACAAATACAGGAACTTGGGGTCCAATATGTTTTCCACAGAATCACATTTATAATAATGTGAACAGAAGGGGAAAACAGAATTTGGCATATAGAAAGCTTATAGATCTTTCTCTTAGGAAAGCATCCTTCCCAAATTAGGTTATGCCAGTGTGTGCAGGCTCAGTATTTTTCATCATTACATATTAGTATTTCTTTGTCATAAATAGCAATGGCATTCTACTGAATATCATGAGATATACCAATGGAGAGAGAATTTTTCTCCAGAAGGAACATGAGTACCCTTTAACTCAGATGAAAGAAATATTCAAGAAAGTTGTGTATATTCAAAGGGTACATGAGCCCTGGGAATATTTCTTTTCTCTTTTCTGTTTTTTCAGATGAAGTCTCACTCTGTCACCCAGGCTGGAGTGCAGTGGTGTGATCTTGGCTCACTGCAACCTCTGCCTCCCAAGTTTAAGTGATTCCCCTGCCTCAGCCTCCTGAGTAGCTGGGATTACAGGCATGCGCCACTACACTTAACTGATTTTTGCATTTTTAGTAGAAATGGGGTTTTCCCCTGTTGGCCAGGCTGGTCTCGAATTCCTGACCTCAGGTGATCCACCCACCTCGGCCTCCGTAAGTGTTGGGATTACAGGCGTGAGCCACTGTGAATCCTGGGCATATTTCTAAACCTCAAGAGTTTTCATGTATATACCCTTTTGCGTATATGTGAAGAGGTACTATCTGTCACTAAAGGATTGCATGAAGCTGAAAGTTAAATGAGGGTCTACTTAATACATATTTATAAAAATCCTTTGAGGTTGAACCACATACTTAAAATTCCCTTTATCTTTTAGAAAGTCCAGCGGTTTTGAATGACTACGGTTTAACACAATCTCACGAAATGGAAAATGTGGACAGTACAGAAGGCCCAGTCAATGAAGACGAAGACATAGGAGGTGAGCCATAGTGTGCAAACTAAACGCTGATGGCTGTAGATATGGCAAGGCTTAGTGTGGAGAAGAAATCAGCTCCAAGGAAAACTTGCATTTGTGGGTTTAGTTAGGAGTGATTCTGTTTTGTTAATTTCACAAATATTTGCATTTTATAGTTGTAGATTATCGGCAAATTTTGAGAATTTAAGGTGCTTATCCAGTGTTCCATTTATATTAACTTCACTTAAAACAATGCTTATTTTACTATTTTTCATTATAAAAGTAATACACGTTTATTGTAGAAAGTTTGTCTGGGGTGTTTTCTGATACCAACAAACCAATTTTTCAGTTCTCCAGACAATGATTTGGTGTCCAGCAGTTCAATTCCTTTTTTTTTTTTTGAAAAAAGAGTCTCACTCTGTTGCCCAGGCAAGAATGCAGTGGTGCAATCTCGGCTTACTGCAACCTCTGCCTCCCACATTGTAATGATTCTCCTGCCTCAGCCTCCCAAATAGCTGGGGTTACAGGCGCCCACCACCACACTTCGCTAATTTTTGTATTTTTTAAATAGAGATGGGATTTTACCATGTTGGCCAGGCTGGTCTCGAACTCCTGACCTCAAGTGATCTGCCAAACTCAGCCTTCCAAAGTACTGGGATTACAGGCTTGAACCATCATGCCTGGCCCAATTCAATTCAAATCTGATTCTAATTCCTGATGTTTGTGTAGATCCCACAGGTTACAGGCTCAGTTCCATAGTACTGCACAGTACTGCCCCTGCTTCAGACACCAGTCTCAAGTACCAGGTCCCCAAGTTACCTGCACTTCTGTCTGATTAGCTACAAAATCAGGCACTCCCCTCCACATGTTTAATAATTTGCTAGGATGACTCACAGTACTTGTTACATAACTCATTTATTCATTCCTTTACTCTCAGCTACTCTTCCTCCTTCTCACTGTTTATGCCCAAATTTTCCCACCTTTGGGAGGAACATTAGGCCACTGAACTGGTTTAGATCGTAGGCAGCAATACTAGTCTAGCAAGTACCTCTCCCTCAGTCAACTCCCATACATATAGGGTAGGGTTACACAGGTACAGAACTGGTGGGCTATTTCTACCACTAGGCAATATGGCTGCATTCACGATTAACCCCAATTTTGCCAGATGGGGTAAAGACACAGCCTGCCTCATCAGGCCCTTAGGAATTCTGACATAAATGTTTAAAGCTATGGTTGCAGTTTCTTGCTTTAGGAATCATCTCTGTTTCTGGCACTTGTAGTTGCAGTGCTGGTCTTGCGACCACTGCATCTGGCAGGAAAGAGAAAGCTGTGGTGACGATGTAGGGAAGGAAAAAGAATAGCCATCACACCAACATCCTCTTTTTGGCAAGAATTGTATAGTCTTATCGGCATCCTCCCCTACCTTCTCTTCCCTAATCCACCAGAAAAACAGAGGAATCTACCTAGTGGGGACACTCCCTTAGCTCCTTTGAGTGTGACCTCACACTTGTGCAAATGCATAAACCAACCCTTCATGTCTATACCTCACCCTGTTTTAGACAACCAGTGTTTCAATTGACTGCTCCACTTCTCTATCAAACTATTACTCTGAGGAGGATAGCTCTTTGCCCATTGTTTGACATTATGGGCTGTAAGTAGAGTACTCCTTAGTATGAAGAAATGTGACTCAGCCATTCAAATTGGTGCAGTATCTTCTGTTCTGGTTCTTTCATGGTACTGACCATTTGTGTCTACCTCCAAATAAGCTAAGTCCTGTCCAGAGTTACTGTTTATCCCTGTCAAAACCAATTTGTAGGATGGGTACAGTGGCTCACACCTATAATCCCACCACTTTGAGAGGCCTAAGCAGGAGGATCACTTGAGCCCAGGAATTCAGGACCAGCCTGAGCAACATGGTGAAACTCTGTCTCTATGAAAATAATAATAATAATAATAATAACAATACAAATAAACTAGCCAGGTGTAGTGGTTTGTGCCTGTAGTCCCAGCTACTAGGGAGGCTAACGCTGGAGGATCACTTGAGCCTAGGAGGTTGAGACTGCAGTGAGCTGTGATCCCACCATTGCACTCCAGCCTGGGCAACAGAGTGAGATCCTGTCTCAAAAGAACAAAAACAGGCCAGGCATGGTGACTCATGCCTGTAATCCCAGCACTTGGGAGGCCGAGGCAGGTGGATCATTTGAGGTTGGGAGTTCAAGACCAGCCTGGCCAACTGGTGAAACCCCACCTCTACAAAAAATTCAAAAATTAGCTCGGTGTGGTGGTGCTCACCTGTAATTCCAGCTACTAGAGAGGCTGAGGCAGGAGAATCACTTGAACTCGGGAAGTGGAAGTTGCAGTGAGCTGAGATTGCACCACTGCGCTCCAGCCTGGGTGACAGAGTGAGACTCCATCTCAAAAAAAGAACAAAACCAAAAATGATTTGTTGTCCTTGGGACTACCAGCATTGGCTCTTCTATGCAATCTACTGGCCAGCCATGTGTGGGATCTTTCCCCTGGGGGTCTTCCCCATAGTCATCTACAATAACTGTCTCTCTTATTGGCAGATAGAATTGTTTGTTGCTATTTTGTGCCTCGGGGGTACAAGAGAAATATGTCCAAATTCAGCCCATCTTCTGCCATGGCTGTAGCACCCCCATCCTGTCTACTCATTTTATGGACTCACATGCTCACCTCAAACAAGCATACTGTGATACCTACTGATTGGTTCTGATCATCTTCCAAATCTGGAAGGAGGGTCTTTTGCTGGGCATTGACATGTCTTACTTTAATGTACCCCTCATTCCCATAGTGATTTCCATAGGGTTTTGTCCCATATGAGAGTCCCTTTAATATGCCAGATTTCCATTGCACTCTTGCCTTACCACATGGCCAGGCTGTTGGCCATTGCCCATGAATCAGAAACCGAAAGATATGGGCATTTATTACTGTTCAATTCTTCCATCCCTTCTGGGAAAAGAGCAGATTATTCAGCTCACCTAGCTGATTTGTTTTTACCTTCTTTAATTACAGTCGTGGTGTTCCAAACAGGATGTTGTCCATTTACCTTAAAACTGACATCCACAGCCCCAGGCATGGTGGCTTATGCCTGTAATCCTAAAACTTTGGGAGGCTGCACAGAGCAGGGGGACCCTGGACCTAGCCCAGGAAACCATTTTTTCTTCCTAGACTTCTGGGCCTGTGATGGGAGGGGCTGCTTTGAAGTCCTCTGATATACCCTGTAGACATTTTCCCTAGTGTCTTGGTAATTAACATTAGGCTCCTCATTACTTATGCAAATTTATGCAGCTGGTTTGAATTTCTCCTCAGAAAATGGGTTTTTCTTTTCTATCACATTGTCAGAGTGCAGATTTTCCAAATTTGTTGTTCTGCTTCCTCTTGAACACTTTGCTGCTTAGAAATTTCTTCCACCAGATGAGTGTAAATTAGTTCAACCATTATGGAAGACAGTGTGGCGATTCCTCAAGGATCTAGAAATCCATTTGCCCCAGCAGTCCCGTTACTGGGTATATACCCAAAGGATTATAAATTGTTCTATCATAAAGATACATGCACACGTATGTTCATTGTGGCGCTGTTTACGATAGCAAAGACCTGGAACCAACCCAAATGCCCATCAATGATAGACTGGACAAAAAAATGTGGCACATATACACCATGGAATACTATGCAGCCATAAAAAATGATGAGTTTGTGTCCTTTGTAGAGACATGGATCAACCTAGAAACCATCATTCTCAGCAAACTGACACAAGAACAGAAAACCAAACACTGCAAGTTTTCACTCATAGGTGGGTGATGATCAATGAGAATACTTCGGCACAGAGAAGGGAATAACACTTGCAGGGCTAGGTCAGGGGGTGGAGGGGAGGGGAGGGGAGGTGAGGGACAGCGATGGGGGGTAGGGAGGATGAGGAGGGATAACACCAGGAGAAATGCCTGATGTAGGTGACAGGGGAGGGGGGAAATGGAGACAGCAAACCACCATGGCATGCGTGTACCTATGCAACAATCCTGCAGGATGCAGGACGTGCACATGTACCCCAGAGCCCAAATACAATTAAAAAAAAAAAAAAGAAAAGAAATTTCTTCCACCAGATACCTTAAATCATCTCTCTCAAGTTCAAAGTTCCACAGATCTCTAGGATAGGGACAAAATACTGCCAGTCTCTTTGCTAAAGCATATCAAGAGTTACCTTTGGTCTAGTTCCCAAGAAGTTCCTCATCTCCATCTGAGACCACCTCAGCCTGGACTTCATTGTCCATATCACTGCCAGCATTTTGGTCAAAAGCATTCAACAAGTCTCCAGGAAGTTCCAAGATTTCCCAACATCTTCCTGTCTTCTGAGCCCTCTAAGTCTCTAGGAAGTTCCAAACTTTCCCACATTTTTCTATCATCCGCTGAGCCCTCTGAACTGTTCCAACCTCCGTCTGTTACTCAGTTCCAAAGTTGCTTCCACATTTTTGGGTATCTTTATGGCAGCACCCCATTCTCTGTGGTACCAATTTACAATATTAGTCCACTCTCACACTGCTATGAAGAAATACCCAAGACTGGGTAATTTATAAAGAAAAGAGGTTTAATTGACTCACACTTATGCATGGCTGGGAAGGCCTCAGGAAACTTACAATCATGGCAGAAGGCACCTCTTCACAGGGCAGCAGAAGAGAGTGAGTGCCAGCAGGGGAAATACCAGATCTTGTGAGAATCCACTCACTATCACGAGAACATGGGGAAACTACCCCCATGATTCAGTTACCTCCCACCAGGTCCCACCCATGACATGGGATTATGGGGCTTACAATTCAAGATGAGGTTTGGGTGGGGACACAGCAAACCATATCACCTGGGTAATGGGCATATTCAGTGGTGAATCCTGATTATCGCAAAGCAAGGTCCACATGGTTTGCATATGAAGCATATCAGCTGCTTCATCTGGGTTGTTCCAGTTGGCTTTGAAAGGGGAAGTCAGGTAGTTCCCCTTCTCAGGGTAAATAGACCTTATAATGGCTCATATCTGGTCCACCAGGTCAGCTGTTCCCTTGGGAACAACTTGCTATGTGTCTGGATTATGTGTAGCCATCTGTGATTGTTCCATAGTGAGCTGTGGATCCTGTATCAACCCAAACATGCTCTTCCACTCTGAAGCATTTAAAAGCCAAGATACTGCCCTTAAATTAGTTATTCTCGCAATCCATTTTAGTAAAAATTCTTTAAGAAGCTGACAGTACTGACCTACAAAATAAAGTAACTCTTTCACACTATACCCTCTGGTTTCAGCAGTTTCTTGGTTTTGCCCTCCCCTACCTGGACCCTCTTTTTGATGACCAGAGATCTTGGAGGTATTTTCTGTTTTTTTCCCACATATTTTTTCCCATTAGAGGCAGCTTTGATTCTAACATCCAAGTTCAGGCCCACTGGAATCTGAGCTTGGTCCAACAATAAGGTCCAACCCAACACTCTTTTTAACTTTCACTTTAGCTGTTACAGATAACAATAACCATTGGATTGTGTGTATTTCACTTTTTTCTTATTAGTTTGCATTTCCTTAAGCGTTCAGTGAATCAACTCCCCCGGAGCTGGGTTCATTTCTAAACTTCATTGGTAACTTTTACCTTTAGTAACTGTCCACAGCCCAGTTGCTGCTCCGTAGGTGACTATATGGCCACTCAGTAATCAAAGTTTCCTCATCCCCTACCCTTTTATCTTTTTCCTTCCAAACCGCATGTTTCTGAGTTCCAGGTGACCCACACTTCTTCCAACTTGGACAAATTTGAGGGTTCCCACACCCTTTATCAGGTTTGATAATTTTCTGGAATGACCCACAGAACTCAAAAAATTTCTTTACTTACCATTACCAGTTTATTATAAAAGGTACAGCTCAGGAACAGCCAAATGGAAGGGAAGCATAGAGCATGATAGGGAGGACATGGACCTTCCATACTTTCTCTGGGCATGTCACACCCCCAGCTCTTCTCTGTATTCACCAACCTGGAAGTTTTCTGAATCTCATTGTTAAGGACCTTTATAGGACTCAGTCTCCAGCCCCCTTTCCTCCCTCTTCTTCCCTGAGGTCAGTGGGTGGGGCTGAAAGTCCAACTCTCTAATTACCAGGTCCTTCTAGTGAACAGCTCCATTCCGAGGCTATCTAGGGGCCGGAGCCTCAGCTACCTCATTAGAATAATCTAAGGTGCTATTGAAAGGGGCTCATCATGAATGCAAAAGATACTCCTGTCCTTGCTACTTAGAGGCTGAGGCAGAAGGATCTAGTGAGGAAAAAAAAGACACTCCTATCACTCAGGAAATTCCAAGGGCTTAAGAAGTTCTGTGCTTGATCCTGGGAGCAGGAACAAAGACCAAATATGTTTTTGTATTATACCACAGTTTGGAAAGTTCATTGAAATAGAAAGAAAAAAAAAACCCACCTCTATCCTAGCACCCAAAGATAGTCTCTATTAGCATTACAGAATACTTACTTCCAGGCTCTTTTGTGAGTTTTGAGCATTATATTTATATTAATATTATTCACATTTTATGGTAATATTTATGTTGATAAATCTAATCACGTTTGCTTTACGAAAGTTACTCAGATCTCATCTTAAATGTCATTTCTTCAGAGAAGCTTTTCTTGACAAAATTCAGTCACTATTTTAACAGTCCCCTATTTTAATTCATTGCATGACACTGACCACAGATAACTTTGGAGTTTTGTTTAGTGTCTGCTTTCCTTCCAGCCTTTATTAACCTGGATCTTGGGCTGTTTTTTAACTTGTTAGATATTTACAGCACCTAGAACAGTACCTGGCCCTACTGTGACAGGTATGCAATAAATATTTGTTGAGTAGGTGACTAAACGAAAGCCCTAGGTTGGTTATATGTGTGGATATATGTGTTTCTTAAAGGAAGAAAAGAAAATAGCCCAGGCGCAGTGGCTTGGCTTACCCCTGTAATCCCAGAACTTTGGGAGGCCAATGTAGGTGGATTACTTGAGGTCAGGGGTTCGAGACCAGCCTGGGCAACATGGCAAAACCCCATCTTTACCAAAAAAAAATTTTTTTTCCTACACTTAGAGAATTGCTTTAATTGGTCAAAAAAAAATTTTTTTTTTAATTAGCTGTGTGTGTGCCTGTAGTTCTAGCTACTTGGGAGGCTGAGGTGGGAGGATCACTGGAGCCCAGGAGGCAGAGTTTACAATGAGCCAAGATGGCACTACTGTACTCCAGCCTGGACAACAGAGTGAGTCCCCGTCTCAAGAAAAGAAAATCATTTCTCAGAGTCTTTTTCTTTTGTCTTAAATGTCTTAAGAGATCAAGAAATGGAGTTCTTTGTCTAAAACTTCTGAGATTCAAATCACAGCTTCAATTAACATTCCAGCTGTGCCGAGCTATACATTAATTTGTACCAGTTTTTAACCACAGAGACAGAAAAATGCTGTCTGGCACAGGATGTGGTCATTTGTGCTGAGGAAAGGCATATGATGTTGTATCAGCTTCATGTAACTTCTTGAAGGTGACATCCATGGAGTCTCACTCAAAATGAGGCAAATGATAGCTGTGCCTGTGGCTTGTTTTTTTTCTGAGTTATGGTTTCTAGACTTCTGGTAGGTAATACTATTAAGTTTATAGTTGAAATAGTGATCCCTATGCAACTGTTGGTTTGAGAATTTATAATTTATGTTATAAATTTGCTTTGGGTTCAGAGGTAGCCTATGAGTTTTATATTTTCAGGTAGTTTGGGGTAAAAAACAAAAAACAAAAAAACCCCCAAAAGATTAAATACCCAAACATAAACAAGAAACCAGTAATTTCCATTCAACAATAGGAATTTAAAACTAATATTGTAAAGACCCAAGTGGTGAAGCACCTTGTTAGGAACCCATACGATAGTATCACCTTACCTCCAACTACATGTCAATGGATTAATAGGATGTCTGTGTAGAGAAATATTTTTCCCAGTTTCTAGGGGTCTGGGAGTGTCATGCGTTCTTGATAGAGAATAGAAGATATGATCAATCACTCTAAATAATTTGGGAAAGAGAAAAGAAACCATTATTTACTTTAAGCTTTACTCAGAAAGAAATGAATAGGCTAATTTTATTGTTTTTGTTGCTGCTCTATTGCCCAGGCTGGAGTGCAGTGGTGCGATCTCTCTGTAACCTCTGCCTCCTAATTTCAAGTGATTCTTGTGCCTCAGCCTCCTGAGTAGCTGGGACTACAGGCATGTACCACCATGCCCGGCTAATTTTTATATTTTTAGGAGAGACGGGATTTTACCATCTCTGCTAGATGGCCAGACTGGTCTCGAACTCCTGACCTCAAGTGGTCTGCCCGCCTTGGCCTCCCAAAGTGCTAGGATTACACCACACCTGGCCTGAATAGGCAATTTTAATGCTGAAAGATCATTCCATTATTTTGTGATTAATGTGCAAACAGATTATAGTAGTCCCCCTTCTCTGTGGTTTCACTTTCTGCAGTTTCAGTTCCATGGTCAAACATTATCCCCAGATAGGTGCGTACAGCACAATAAAATATTTTGAGAGAGTCAATAATCACATACCTTTTATTATAGTATAATGTTATAATTGTTCTATTTTATTGTTAGTTATTATTATTAATCTCTTACTGTGCCAGATTTATAAATTAAACTTTATCATAGGTATAGGAAAAAACATAGTATTCAGTCTTATACCACATAACATTTTGGTCAATGATGGACTGCAAAAACAGTGGTGGTCTCATAAGTTAAGACCTATTTTTGCTGTATCTTTTCTATTTTTAGACACACAAATACTTACCATTGTGTTACTGTTGCCCATCAGTAGTCAGTACAGTGATATACTGTACATATAACATGCTATACAGTCTAGGAGCAATAGGCTGTACCATATACCTGAGGGTTGTAGTGGGCCATCCTGTCTAGGTTTCTATAAATACAGTGTGCTCTATAATGTTTACATAATGATGAAATCACCTAATGATGCATTTCTTGGAATACATCCCATGGTTAAGGAGCATGTGACTATATAGAGGGTTTGGTACTATCTTCAGTTTCAGACATCCACTGAGGGTCTTAGAAAGTATCCTCTGTGGGTCAGGTGTGGTGGCTCACGCCTGTAATCCCAGCACTTTGGGAGGCTGAGGCGGGCGGATCACGAGGTCAAGAGATCGAAACCATCCTGGTCAACATGGTGAAACCCTGTCTCTATAAAAAAAAAAAAGAAAGAAAAAAAAAGAAAGTATCCTCTGTGGATAAGGGGGGACTACTGTACTGTACTATTAACACTGGCACTTAATCTGGGTCATATATGTTTGGAAAAGGTGGTTACCAGGACCCTACTTTTATAAAATATAGAACATGATCAGTATATATAAATTATACACACTAAATTATAAAAATAATAGAATTTCAAAACGGCATTGCCCAATAAAAGATATACCTATTGCATAATAAGGTACCACTGCCATATGCAGCACAGGAAAACATTAAGACTAGAGTTGGGCCTGGTGCTGTGGCACAAGCCTATATTCCCAGCTACTCAGGAGGCTGAGGCAGGAGGATCACCTGAGCCCAGGAGTTTGAGGCTTGAGTGCATTATGATTACACCTATGAATAGCCAGTGCATTCTAACCTGGGCAATATAGCAAGACTCCATCTATAAAAAAAGAAAAGACTAGAATTAGAATTATACTTTTAAAGGTAATTAGGGAAATTTAGCTATGATATAATAATTATTTTAAAATATGCTTTAGAGAATTCTATTCTGTTTAAGTTTAATGGAACCATTTATTTTTTAATGTCATTTTAAAGGTTTTAGGAACCAAGGCCTGTCAGGAGTGTTTAACATTCAGAATAATTGCAATCATGTTTAATTTATATGTTAAAAAAATGAAATATCATGTGCATCTTTATAGCTCTTAAAAAATTGTTTTATAGAAAATTTCACACCCTGATAGAAACACTCACTTTATTTTTTCTTTTGTGAAAGGACAGACTAATTTTTAGGGGAAAAAGTCTTTACCCAACTAGAGTTATTTTGATAACAAAACAAAAATACTTGGAAAAAACTTATTTTATTTTATTTTCAGAAAGAGGCACAATGCTTAGGAAAAAACTTTTTAAAAGTATTAACACTGGCCAGGCATGGTGGCTTACACCTGTAATCCCAGCACTTTGGAAGGCTAAGGCAGGCAGATCACCTGAAGTCAGGAGTTCAAGGCCAGCCTGGCCAACATGGTGAAACCCCTTCTCTTCTAAATATACAAAAATTAGCTGGGCATGGTGGTGCATGCCTGTAATCCCAGCTACCCAGGAGGCTGAGGCAGGAGAATCGTCTGAGCCTGGGAGGCGGGGGTTGCAGCAATGAGCTGAGATTGCACCACTGCACTGAAGCCTGGGCGACAGACCAAACCTCCATCTCAAGAAAACAACAACACAACAAACAAAAGTATTAACACTGAACATAAATATGCTTGTTCACGGTCCCACAGACATTGTGGTAATTTTTTACAATATATTCCCAGCAGCTTTATGTGGGTATTGGCAAACTTTTTCTGTAAAGGACCAAATAGTAAATATCTTAGGCTTTGTGGGCTATACAACCTGTTGCATCTTCTCAACTCTGCCATTGCAAGGTAAGACAACTGTAGAAGATCCATAAATGAATGTGAGTGGCTTTGTACCAATAACACTTTATTTACAAAAATAGGCAGTGGGTTGGATTTGACCTGCAGGCCATAATTTGCTTACTCCTAATCTAGTGTATACATTTATTGTATAATGAGTTAAGAAAAGTTTTGGCTCTTGAAAGGAACAGTGTTTGTGTAAACATTTCAAAAGGGCATCAGTGAGGATTCTAACACTATCATTTAAAAAATTTGAAAACTATATATCACTAACAGCTGTTTATCACATGCACATATAGTTGATATCACTCTATTTACATAAATTAGACATGAATAAAACCATATGTAGACTAAATGTTGTGATACCATTTAGTTGGTTTTCTCCTTTATTCCTGAAAATTTAAATCTAACAAGCTAATGCACTGGAAATATTTACATCAACTCACGTTTGTTTTCTCCAGGAGACCTTTTTATACTATCCCACCTCCCATAATGTGGTCTCAGAGCTGAATTTTTAAGGGCATGTTCAATTAGTACTTGTTTAAACACCTAATTATATTCTATTCAAAATTGTTTGTGCATGACAAGCTTTCACCCCATTGTATCATAAACTTTTTGAAAAAAGGAGCCCTAACCTATATTTACATCTTTCTAAGAATACTTACCTATGAAGTGGTATAATACAACCAGATTGGAAAACACAAGAAATGAAGAAGTTCAGAGTTCTTTTTCCAGCCTGCTCATTAACTCCTATGAACAATGATTATTTCTCCTCCTCTTAGTGACCAACTGTAACTATCTTCAGACTGAACTTGAGACATAGGAAATAGCCCAGAGAGCACCGTCTTTATTTTTGTTTAGCATCCAATGAGTGCTGGGAATATCACATGCACTTTGCTGCATACAAAAGATTTGGGACCTTCTACTTGGATCTAAAATGTCAGGGAGATACTGTGATGTCAAAAGCAAGAGTTAAAACAATACTATAACATATCATGAGAAAGAATATTCTTGTTGCTTATATCTTGGCCTGTAATCACAGAGCAACACAATAAAATAAAAACCTCTGAGTATTAAGGCTAGAGAGAAGATGTGTTTCATGCTATTGTACTGAGGGATATTAACTTGGTAGAGATAAGACACGAGATGGTGGGATGTCATCCCAGCAAGGCAATTGTCATGTACAAACAATTTCAGATAGAATGTAATTAGGTGCTTAAACAAGTGGAAAAGATATGGCCATAAGGGCAGAATGACTGAAATGGAACTCTTGTGGTTTTTCGTTTCAGTCCTTCTTCCTCTGAAATCGGATTCCCATCTTTGCCATTTCCCACTTGGAAAATAGAAGGAAAGATTCTGTCATGAGCATATTTGTTATGAGGTTTGTGATGCATTTGTTGATAGTATTATTTTTCCTCTTTGAATAGTTGAGGAATAAAAGTTTGGCTACTGACCCCCTGTATTTAGCACTCTACTGGCCCCCCATTTTGCAGCAGCCCCGTCAGCCACTTTCTCTTTCTACTTACACAAGCCATTTGTTCTGGAGCTGCCATAGGGGTAAAAAGTATATACTATACCTTGATACCCATCAACACTAGCTGTTTACCCTGCCCAAGTTGCACACTTACCCTTTGTCTTAGTTTCCCAGGGCTTCCATAATAAATTACCACAACAGGGGGACAAAACAACAGAAATTTTTTCTTTCATTGTTCTGGAGGGTAGAAGTTCAAAATCGAGGTGTCAGCAGGACCATGGGAAGGGCCTAGGAAGAATTCTTTTTTGCCTCTTTCTAGCTTCTGGTGGCTTCCAGCAATGCTTGGTATTGCTTGGCTCGTGCCTCTGTTGTCACGCAGGCTTCTTCTCTGTGGGCATCTCTTGTTTCTCTCCTCCTCTAGGGAGACTAGTCATTGGATTTAGAGCCTATCCTAATTCAGTGTGACTTCATCTTAATGAACTACATCTACTATGATGATATTTCCAAATAAAGTCACATTCTGAGGTTCCAGGAGGACATGAATTTAGAAGGGACACTATTCAACACAGTACACCCTTCATCTCCTGACTCCAACTGAATATCAAATAGATCCGATATCCATCATGAAATAGATTTCTTTTTTAATTAATTATACAGTGGTGATCAGTCAGTGTATGCATTTAATTATTTCTGTCCTGTAAGAGCTATGGGTCTTGCCAGATTTCATGAGAAAAGTTGAATTTGATCATTTTGAAAGGCCTTACATTTTCTCTGTTGTGACATCTTGTGCAGTGTAGATGCTTAGATCAAAGGTAAGAACTTTAATTAGAAAGTTTGCTGAAAAAAATAATTCTTCCTCCTCTTAGGAGACAGCTCCCATCTTCAGTAGCTTTCCATGGTATACTCTCAGGCCCTTTTGAGGTGTGCAACTCTTTGGTGCTTATAAGAATTGCTAACTACTTTGATGCTTTTGAAAGGGGGGAAGAGAAACTAAGCCACATGTGTGGTTTATGGATGCTAATTACTGCCACATTTAGATGTGTGAAGAAGGGTGGCTGGAGCGAGCTGGGAGAGACCGAGTCAGCCTCGCCTAGGCACTCGCTGAGGCTCCCGCGGTACTGCTCAGCACACGCAAATATATGCTTCAAAAGGAAGTGCCGTTTTTTATCAAAATATTACATCTCTTAAGCCCAGATCAAGACCTGTCACTCATGGGATGCAGGGGTTATCTTACAAAATCAGCAGTGCTTTGCTGCAGAAGTTCACTCACAGGGGATTTCTGTAAGTGCTTACCATGGGTAGAGCTTTACAGCTTGTACTGTGTCAAACGGGTAAGTTCTGTTGGTGATAAAACCAAGACATCTCTCCCTGAATCTTTTTTTTTTAATCACTCTGTCACTGAGGCTGGAGTGCAGTGGCACGATCTCGGCTCACTGCAGCTTTAACCTCCTGGGTTCAAGTGATCCTCCCACCCAAGACTCCAGAGTAGCTGTGACTACAGTTGCATGCCACCATGGATGGCTAATTTTTTTTTTTCTGTAGATACGGGGTCTCGCTATGTTGCCCAGGCTGGTCTCGAACTTTTGGACTCAATTGATCCTCCTGCCTTGGCTTCTCAAAGTGCTGGGTTTACAGGCATGAACCCCTGTGCCTGGCCCTTGAAACTTTTTAACAGAAAACATCTCTGGATTTGTTTTTTCATAACTAAGCTGGTAGCACAGCAGACTAAAAGGAATGTATAGGAATATATTTAACATCTGCAAAAAAGCCATGGGCAGTTGCAATGGTTAACAGAAAAATTGGGCTGCCCACTGTCCTTAGTGGATCCTCTGGAGAGTTTTCTCCCTTCTTTTTGCTTTCTTTATCCGTGAAGCAGTAGTGTTGGTGCCTCCTTTCAGCTGGATTAAGAGAATGCATAAAACACCCTTACATACCTGCTAACTTTCGTAGCAGCTTTTCTTGCCAAGTGAGTTCTGCTGCTCAAATAAACTTTGGCACCAAGCATGGTGACCCGAGTCATTGTATACCTTGGTGCAGTTTGATAGCTACAGGAAGATACCCTGCTGAGGGATAAATGAGGAGTCCCAGTGGTATGCCAGAATCAGCTCATAGTTGGTTGTTAAATTTTCAGGAATTTTGTATGCTGGCTGACTCCACGTTGGTAGCTTGAAATTGGCCATGATGGAGTATTTATACCACTGAAATCAGTAAATGCCACCAATAAGCCCTTTCCCCATCCTGAGCTGGTTGTTAAGCATTTACCAGTACACCACTGGACTGAAGACTGAACGAAATCCTGTCCTGGCTCATGAGAACTATCTTTTTTTTTTTTGTAATTTGTCAGCCCAAAGGGATTTTGGGTTTTGGGTGTTCTGTTTTGTTTTTGTTTTTATTTCATAATTCGCATGAAAGAGAATAGAGTTAGAGATGAGAAGAGTACATGAGCTCTCTGCACAACATAGTAGATGGGATCCAGCAATTTTATCTTGTAAAATATGGGGGGGTCACGTTATTACAAGTAAATGAAATATAGTAAATATAGTAGATGGGTTTTTTTGTTGTTGTTGTTTTTGGCAGCGTTTTTTTTTAGCATATACTGTTAACAAAAAGCACAAATCAATGACAGTGAAGCTTAAACTGGACACAGTTTACCATACATTAAACCTTAAAAGACCCAAATGATCATGAGGCAGTTACTTCCTATCCATTCCCATAACATAATAACTTTAGCTTGCTCTTGTCAGAGAAGTGGGCAAGGGTCGACAACTGGAGGCAGTCAGAAATCCTGTTACATCCAAATCTGTACACACTGTATTGTGGCCAGGTCTTATTGTACTTGATTGTGTCCCAAAGACATGACAAGGACAGTTTATAGTTATATTCTTTTATGCCAAAGTTCTGGGAATATAGTAAATGCTCAGTGTTTATCCATTTTTCTTTCTGCCTTTCCATCCAACCATCCATTTATCCATTTATTCCCTGCAATGTTCACAAGTGCTCACTAAGTAAGTATTGGTTCATTAACTAAAGTGAAGAACAGCATGTGAGTACATTTTGGCAATGGGGTCTTTTATTTTAGTAGTGTCTTCAAATGCTGAGAAAACTTTCCAAGGATTGCATGGGAGTAAATGATTTTAAGAGAATCAGTTTCCAGGTCCACAACTTCAGTATATTCTCTTCCTCTCTTCCTAAAACTGATCTGCCTGGAAGACTGCTGCCATTGAGCTAGCTTGCTTTCTTTCTTCCTCTTTCTTTCTTTCCTTCCTTCCTTCCTTTCTTTCTCTCTCCCTCTCCTTCGCTTTCCTTTCCTTTGCTTTCCCTTCCCTCCCCTCCCCTCCCCTCCCCTCCTCTTCCCTTCTTTCCTTTCCTTTCTTTTGACAGGTGTTGCTCTTTTGTCCAGGCTGGAGTGCAGTGGTGTAATCACAGTTCACTGTAGCCTTGACCTCTTGGGCTCAAGCAACCTCAACCTCCTGAGTAACTAGGACTACAGGCACACACCACCATGCCTTGCTAATTTTTTAATTTTTTGTAGAGGGGTCTCACTGTGTTGCCTAGGCTGGTCTTGAACTCCTGGGCTCAAGTGATCTTCTCACTTTGGTCTTCCAAACTGCTGAGGTTACAAGCATGAGCCACCATGCCCAGCCTTCCTTCTCCACTTTGTAAAAGAAAAGAACATTT
The DNA here is from genome assembly GCA_963573385.1 of Cacajao melanocephalus. Taxonomy (NCBI): domain Eukaryota; kingdom Metazoa; phylum Chordata; class Mammalia; order Primates; family Pitheciidae; genus Cacajao; species Cacajao melanocephalus. The sequence continues at coordinate 115,876 of CAUYLG010012477.1, read as the reverse complement.
CTCACTCATCTCTAAGGAGTAAGTACATCCAGGATGCCAAAAAAAAGATCAGTTAGATAATTTCTTTTATCAAACTTTCATAAATTGTTTCCCCTCTATCCTTCTCATTAGGAGATACATTCCCAACAAATTTTACTTTTTGCATTTGGTAATTATTGATCAAAAATTATAATATACTTATATTGTTTTGCTCAATTGTATGTTAATAATTGTAATGCTAATTCAATCCAGAAGAAAACAAATTTTGACACATAGCACTTCATGTTAACAAAATTACTTTATTGGGTTTTTTGTTTTATTTTGTTTTTTTTTACAGATACATATAATGGATTGAACAATAGATGACTCAAGCATATAAAGAGTACTACATTAGGATAAAATTCCATGGGGGAAGTGAAGTGGAAATAGAAGTTCAAAGAGAAATTTTCTAATTTTCTTGAAAAGCTTATTATGTATTTTTAAATTTATGATGGAGTAAATCAAATTACAAATATATATATATATATATTCCTAAGTAGATACATTTGAAAGGGTGTGGTAACAGTTTAAACTATCAATATTTACAACACACAAACTATGCTTTCATTTAAAAATATTTAAACTCATGATGAAAAATTGTAGATATCAACCTAGTATGTACTTAATGTCCGCTATGTATAAGACAGCTATATAATTTTTCAAAATTCTTTCAAGGGAATTTTGAAATTTGCCTACCACTATTTGCCAAAACATTTGAAAAATGCCTACCACTATTATATGAAGTGTACAAAATGTAGCACAGAGGTGTCTATAAGCCTGAGCCTATTTAAAGGCCAAAAGCAGAGATTCTCAAACCTGAGATCTCATGGTTTGGGAAATAGATCAATGGTATGTGAAATTTTGTCTTTATGGGCAGGTGTACCTTTTTCTAGGCAAAGAGTACAGTTATCAAAGATGTTCATAACCTAGAAAAGAGTAAAAAGATCTGACCAAAGCATGTAAAGTCTTAAGACATTTGACTTTGCTGTTTTCATAATAGTTTTATATGCATTGGTTTGTGGAGTTGCTTCCAACATAAAACATTTTGGTTCAGTTGTTTTTATACAAAAGAACATTAATTATAAAAAATAATGAATTAGATACAATCCCCCTTTCTTCATCATCATCCCTAAATCCTACATCCATCTTTTAATTTTATTCCTTGCTTATTCAAAGGCCTTTTCTTTTTCTTAATTTTGATGGAGAAAATTACAGTTGCTTCATCCATAGAAAAATGCTGAATGGAAATCTGGAAAACAGTTTTTAAAAGAATAGACATTATCTGCCCCTGACAGTTCTGTCCTGTGGTTTCTGCTGGGATCTAATCAGCAGTCTAGCAATAGGTTGACATAGTACTCAGGCTTAGAATTAGGAAAATTGCATTTGGAAGTGACTAATAACACAATACTCTCAAAGCTTTGGATTTTAAAGTGACACACACACAGCAGGTGAATGAAGATGTCAGTGCCAGGCCTAAAGAAGGACCCTGGTAATCCAGCTCTTGGTGTATAACCTTCAAACACCAATAAACAAGATTATCTGGATTTAACATGTGACCTTTCTCATTTTGACTGGTAGGTCCAGATGTTTTCTCATTTAGCTGCCTGGTTGAAATCTGCTTTAACTGACTGCATTTGGATCTAGATTTGAGGTTGCAGAAATGACAGTCCTGAAAACTATATTCTGCAGTGGGTGATGCTGTCTAAACAGTAACATATGGAGAACCACGGTTTAATATTCAAAAATAATTTGTGACCTTACCCTTAATAGATTTGCTAATTACGTCAACTGAATAAGTAAAAATGGAATCATGATAGATATTTCACTATATTCATCAGTCTGGTGGCATTAAAGACATTGACAAGATATGTTAGAACCAGACTTTTCTGCACCTGCATGTACAGAAGCAGAAATCTCAGCCAGTGCCTTTGTTACCCTGTCTTACTCCTCAAGTAAGTTCATAGTATCCCTAGAGAAAATTGGAAAGGCTCTTTGTTAATTTCTTTTAAGTCAGTCTAGGCTGTGGTCATACGTCCCATCCACTGGCATTTGAACAAACAACATTTAATGGTCCATTATTACCTCTCTTCTTTACTTGGAGCGTAGAACTCTCTCTGGCATTTTTATATGACCTATTTCATATTTACCATCAGCTTGATTTTCTGGTTCTAGTCCTTCAGGTTGTACTAGTTCTTTCTCTCTCTGAGATTATATAAAAAAGATAATTCTTTATTTTCTTATTTTGTCTTATGAGACAACTCACCTTCCTGAATGAACCCTCAGAGAACTTCCCCAGGTGCATTTAGACCACTGCTGCTTTGCAGTTCAGAGATAGTGCTCATTAACTAATTAATAATCACAGCCTAGTAAAACATACTAAATTATTAACAGAATAGAAAGTGGGACAGTATGGTCCATAAAAGCACAAAATATGACAAGGAAGTATACATCCTTATGTATCTGGATCCTTATGGATTTTAGCCCAATTTAGAAAGAGCAAAAATCAGTAGTTAGGTATTTGTCTGAAATTGGTAATAAAATAACTAAGTATGGGAAATGTCCAATCAGGCAAACTCTTTTATACTTGAGTTTTTTAATCCTCCTTTCCTACTGTCAAGTAGCAGGTGCCTCTTGTGTTTTTCAGCAAGCAAAATCTTGTTAATTTTGTTGAAAGGGAATGAAATCAGTAGCACAGGAACAAAAGGAGTTAGTCTTACGAGCATTTGTCATATGGAAGTAATCATAGCTCCAAAACTATACTTATCACGATACTTCTTGTAATCGTTGGTGAATGGGTAGCTAAACATTCTCCTTTTGAGACAGAGTCAGTATCAGAGCTATCAATTTTATTTTATTTTGTTTATCTGTATAGATTTCTTTTTAAAACAGCTTTAATGTGGTTATAATTTATGTATCTTTAAGTGTTCAGTTCAATGACTTTTCTAGAAAATTTACAGAATTGTACAACTACCACCACATTTTAGAACATTTCCATCACCCTAAAAAACCCTTTGTACCTGTTTGTAGTTGATCCCCATTTCTGCCTGCAGCCTCAGGCAACCACTAATCTTACTTCTGTCTCTAAAGAGTTACTGTTTCTGGGCATTTCATATAAATGGAATAATACAATATGTAATATTTTGTTTCTGGCTTCTTTTACCTAGCATCAAGTTTTTGAAGTTCATCTATGTTGCTGCATGTATCAGTAGTTTGTTTCTTTTATTTATTTTTTCTTAAAATTTTTGAGATGGGATCTTACTATGTTGCCCAGGCTGATCTCAAACTTCTGGGTTCAAATGATCTTCCCACCTCAGCCTCTGGAGTAGCTTGCAACATAGAGAGGCCCTGTCTCTATAAAAAAATAAAAATAAAAAATCGTACCAGCTACTCAGGAGGCTGAGGTGGGAGGATTGCTTGGGCCCAGGAGGTCGAGGCTGCCTAGTGAGCCATGATCATGCCACTGCACTCCAGCCTAGGCAACAGAGTGAGACTCTGTTTCAAAAAAAAAAAAAAAGAATACAATTGTATTCATATAGTACATTTTGATTATCAATTCACTGTTTGATGGACATTCAATTGTTTGCATTTTTAGCTTCTATGAACATTTATATACAAGTCTTTATGTGGACATAGGTTTTCACTGCTTTTGAGCAGATACCTAGGAGTAGAATTCTTGGCTTGTATGGTAAATTTATGTTTAATTTTATAAGAAACTGCCCCTATATTAGTTATTGATTGCTGTGTGACAAATGAACCCAAACCCTAGCAACTTAAAACATATCCCAGGAATACAGGCACAGCGTATCTGGGTCCTCTGCTTCACTCTCCCAAGGCTGCTAACCAGATATTGACCTGAACTATGGTCTCATCTGAAGACTTGACTAGGGAAGGATCAGCAAGCTTCCAAACTCACTCATGTGGTTGTTGTCAGGATTCAGTTTCTGAAGGCTGCTAGACTGAAGGCCTCATTTCTCCACTGGAGGTTGGCCAGACACTGCCTTCAGTTCATTGCTCTCCAGCTTACTTCATCCCAGAAGCTTGCAAGACACACCAGAGAGAAAGAGAGAGAGAGAGAGAGAGAGAGAGTCACAGTCTTTTGTAACCTAACACAGAAGGGATACCTTCCATCAGTTTTCCATGTTTTTTTCATTAGAAGCAATCACCCAGGTCTAGCCCACACTGGAGGGGAACGTTACACAAGGGTGTGAATGCTAGGAGCGGTTTTAGAAGGCTGCCCACCATACTGCCAAACTGTTTTCCAAATGGCTGTATCATTTTACACTCCCACCAGCAACGGATGAGGTTTCTGTTTTCTTCACAGCCTTGCCAGTGCTCTTTATTGTGTCTTTTTTATAGTAGCCATTCTAGCAGGTGTGAAGTCACATCTCGTTATGGTTTTAATTCACACCTCTCTAATGACTGATGATGATGAGCATCTTTTCATTGGTCTGTTGTCCATTCATATAATTTCCTTGATGAAATGTTAATTCACATCTTTTGTGCATTTTAAAAATTTTATTTATTACCTTAGAAAAGCTAAAGACTACTTTTGTGCATTTTAAAATTGGATTGTCTTATTATTGAGTTGTAGGATATTGTCATTTATGAATCATGTTTTCAGTGTTATATCTAAGAAATCTTTGCCTATCTCAATGTCATGAACATATTATGTGTCAGCTACTATGCTACGCCTTTATATACATTATTTTGCTTGGTTTCATTACTGTAACAGCCGTATTAGATATAGATATTATCATTATTGCAACACAAATGAGAAAATTCACAGAAGTCAAATAACTTGCTGAGGTCACACAGCTAGTTAGTACAACTTGAACCTGGATTCTGTGTTACTCCAAAGCCCATGTTCTTTTACCAGAAACTTAAAAAAAAAAAGGCATTCAACTCTACTTTCAGTGGAAAAAATAAGTTAAATACCATATTGTCCCTTCCCTGTAATTACCGATACCCATCCGATGTTACTTGAATATTGTTAGTAGAAACCTCTCTGTGATCATTAGAAGTTGTCATTTGAAATAGAAAAGACATAGATTCTTAGTTGGCCAGATTCCATTCTAGTTTTATTCTGCCAGACAATATTTCCTCCACAGTTTCTGGTAAAGCTAGGATGTATCTTTGCTTGCAGCCTTGAAGTATGTTACTGGGCAGCTGTTAAGCAGTTGTTACACTTCACCCCAGGGATGAACATGTTCCAGTGACAAGATAGCTTATTCCCTTGTATGCTTTTAATGTTGTATATTCACCTAGGAAAAGTCAGTGCTGAGTTTCTTCCATTATCTCTCAGTGCTCTAATTCTATTATTTGAAAACCAGGGAGGGAGGGAAGAAGATGGCAAATGTTAAATTATTTTCTTATATTTTTTATTTTAATTTAATGCTAAAAAGAGCAAGAATCTTCTAATTCTTAATCCTTATACTCATTTCCTTCTTGTCCAAGAATCCTTTATACCGTTTGGGTCTGATTGTTATACTTTAAGTTAGAAATACAATTTATTGTTTCCCTCTATCCTTGGCTAATATGCTAGCTTTAGGCAAAATTGCAATCTGTGCAGTTTTTTAAAACACTGTCAACCATAATTTTGTATTTGAAGCAAATAACGGTATAGTTGTTCACACTTTCCTTTCTTTCCTCTTACCTTCTTTCCTTCCTTACTTCCTTGTTTAGTAAGTAGTCACTGAGCTCTGTATCAGGCACAGTGCTAAATGTTGACAGAAGCAGAATAATATACAGACATTGACATCAAACAGCCACTATGCAGAGAGGACAACAGAGAATATTATAGGAACAGTAGATTTGGAAAGAGAGAAGAAATGGGAGAGATAATGAGCTTGTTTGCAACTTGCTGAGTGTGAGATAAGTGTTGGAAATTCATGAAGTGATTGTATATGTCAGAAGTATATGTCTGCAGCTTTCCAGGCCTTGAGAGTCAATAGCAATAAAAACTTGGATCAGGAGACAGAGTATGTAAAGTGAAAAGGCAAAAGTTTCAAGAAATAGGCCCCAGGAGATAATTCACATCTAGGAGACAGAGAAAGAGGAGTAAATAGAGGGAATAAGTAAATAAGTGGGGTAGGAGTAGAACCAGCAAAGAATAAGCTAAGGAAAGAGCTTTAAAAAGCAAGGACTGGCCAGTGGCATCCTATTGCAAAATGGTGGAGTAGGAAGGGCAGAAGCCAGATCACAGTGGGCAAAGAAGTCAACTCGAGGACCGGCTATCACTGTCAGGCATGGGCCTTTTTCTGATGCATTAAGAGAAACTGCATACTGCATGACAGCATCAGAATTCTATCAACAACTTAGGGGCATATTGTGATTTACTACTTCTTCTCTGCCTGGCCTAGTTATTATCACTAAACTGGTTCAGGCTGCCCAAGTTCATTCATTCATTCAATTTCCTTTTTTTTTTTTTTTTTTTGAGACGGAGCCTAAATGTTGCCCAGGCTGGAGTGCAGTGGAGCGATCTTGCCTCACTGCAACTTCTGCCTCCGGAGTTCAAGTGATTCTCCTGCCTCAGCCTCCTGCGTAGCTGGGACTATAGGCACGTGCCACCACATCCAGCTAATGTTTTCTATTTTTAGTAGAGATAGGGTTTCACCATGTCGGCCAGCCTGGTCTTGAACTCCTGGCCTCAAGTGATCTGCCTGCCTTGGCCTCCCAAAGTGCTGGAGTGCTGGGATCACAGGTGTGAGCCACCGCACCCAGCCCATTCTTTCAATTTCTAAAGTAACTCTGCCCTTGTCAGGTTCTGGGGACACAAATATTATTTAAACCTGCTCCCCACATTGAAAATACTCCTAGTCTATATGGGAAATAAATACACTAACTGTGATATAACACAAAACATGCTGTATACACCAAGAACTACTTATGCTCTACATATAGAAGACATTTTCATTCCTTCCTTTACCTGTGACCCTGAGTTTGGTATTGTGACAGTCAGAATGTTTTTTAGCCAATTTAATTATATTTAGATGATAGTTTTAAAATTTTGCTAAGAATTGTATCTTAACATGATTTAAACTTTTTCATTGCTTTTTTTAAAAAAGTGAATATTCTATGCAAGAGAATTTTTACTGAAAAGGAAGTTTTTTTCTTTTGGATTTATACATGAAGTTCCTACCAGGTGCATACTTTAGTCTATGCTTTGTTTAGGCAAATCCAAAACTTCAACCTCTTTAAATGTATTTTCATACATTATTTTTTGATAGGTAGCAGTTATTTCTCAAAAATATAAATACAAAAGAGTTTAATATGTAGATGAAAATAATAGAAAAAGTAATTGTTATAATGGGCAGAAATGAAACAATATATTTGTAGACTCTTTATAGTTTAGAAAGACCTTTCATACATCATGGCCTTCAGTCCTCACAATTCTAGATAAAGAATTATACCTGGCCCTATGACATTTGAAGAGCTTTGCCCAGCTGAGAAGCTGGAACCTTACCTACTGCTGATGTGTAGTGTCTTTCTGTTGTAAAAGTAGTAAATCTCCTGTTGTTCTAATGGGGAAGTAAAGAATTGCACTGAAATTATTATTTTTAAAATATTATTATTATGCCCATGAATGAGCTATTTGATAGTCAGATAAGGCAAAGATTAATGTTATTAGTAAAATTGAGGGTGGTTCCTTTGAAACGGAAACTTTTTATATGCTAATGCTCTTGCGTTTGAAGTGATGTGATTTACTGATAGCCAGTTTAGATTTTTTTTTTTTTTTGAGATGGGTCTCACTCTGTCGCCCAGGCTGGCTGGAGTGCAGTGGCATGATCACAGCTCACTGTAGCCTGGATCTCCCCAGGCTCAGGTGATCCTCCTACCTCAGCCTCTTGAGGACCACAGGCATGTGCAACCATGCTTGACTAATTTTTTGTGTGTTTTTTGTAGAGATAAGGTTTTGCCATGTTGCCCAAGCTGGTCTCGAACTCCTAAGCGCAAGTGATCTGACTGCCTTGGCCTCACATAGTTTCGATTCTTTAAGATTTAAAGTCCGATGAATTTAATTTTTTTTTTTTTTTTTTTGAGACGGGGTCTCACTCCAGGCTGGAGTGCAGTTGCATGAACACAGCTCACTACAGACTTGACCTCCTGAGTTCAAGGGAGTCTCCTGCCTTAGCCTCCTGTGTAGCTGGGTCAACAAGCACACGTGACGACACCTGGCGAACTTTTTGATTTTTTGTAGAGACAGGGTTTTACTTTGTTGCCTTGGCTGTTCTCAAACTCCTGGTCTCAAGCAATCCCCCCTCCTCTGCCTCCTGAAGTGCTGGAGTTACAGATGTGAGCTATCGCACCTGGCCAAGAATATATTTCAATGAGAACTTAAACCTATAGAATTTTATCCAAACCTGTATTGAGATGTCAGTATTTCATCTCTTGTTAGCCTGGCTCACCTTTTTCACTTTTTTCCTAATTTAAAAATAGGCATTTTCAAAATTAACAGATGTTCATTATTTTTAATTTTAAAAGATAAAAATGGATTTTATAAACCAATGACCAAAAGTTTAGTTTGCATTGAAGCTTTATAATTTTACTGGTTAGCAAATATTAAAACTTTCCTTACTCTTTAGTTCTCAAAATATCATTGGTTTCTCTCTCTCATTACTTTACCTACAAAAATGTAAATTTGAAAACAGAAATGACCCATTGTTTCAGTGTTCTTGTTCCTAATACAAAGAGGTCATTGTGGGAAAGAAGTATAGATATTAATTTTATAAGGAAAACTGTTCTAGTTCATCTGTTTGCATTAGATTGAGTGACAGTAACAAACTTTGTAGATGGAATACCTACAATACATATATCTCCCATTTTGCTCTTTACTGCTTCAAGCTTCTAAATCCTATTAACAGCTGTCAAAACCTGGTAAACTATTTAGATGCTTTCACAATTTGTTTAATTGGATAGTTAGAAAATGGCATGCTAGAAAAGCCCATCCCCCTCCCTTTCTTTTAGCCTGGCTGAACATCTGTAGCATTAGGGCCTCATTATCTCTGAATTGGCATAGCAAATCAGTGGCATCATTAAAATGCCACATTAAGATGATTAAGCTTCTTTGTTATCCAGTTGACTTTTGCATGTGCTGAGGATTTCATGGTTATGACCCCCGATCCTTGTAAAACACTTAAATAACATCATCCTTTCATGCCTTCCCTAACATCCTCTATCTTGTTTTGTCCCTTCTCACAGTATCTCTAGCAAACCTGAAGATCCTACTTTCGAATTTGTCCTTCTTGGAGTTGGATTCTCAGATCTCATAGTTTAAGGTGGAAATTCAGAACCCCTTTTTTACACTGGGAAACTCCTAGTAACAACATGCTCTCCAAGATACCCAAGTTGCCTGTTCTGTTTGCCATCTTTGATAGGTTCTTCTCTCCAACTGAGCATTTTATGTGCCTGTAAAAACAAACTGAGGCACAGTTGGCTGAGACTGCTATTGCCCCTGAAGGATTTAGATGTTGGATCCTTTCCAGGACCCATTGTTTTTGCAGTGTCTCAGGTGAAACCAAAAATGTCTACTCTGGAGTGCAAGCCTTTCATGTGATAACCATCACCCCAGGAAATGAAACCATGTGCATCAGCCTCAGTGAGCCAAACCTTTGTTCTCTTCAGCCTACAAAATTCTCTCTGGGGTGTGTGTGTGTTCGTGTGTGTCATCTTCCTAAGAGGCCTCCAAAACATAGACAAAGATGGGAACAATTGTACCCTAGAGTACCTCCTTTAGAAAGAAGTTTAGTTTAATCTAATTTCCTATGGGTTAGATTCAATTTAGACATCTTTTCCCCGCCTCTGGGAATGTATAGCAATTACCTTTATCAGCAATTTGTGGTTTGGTAGAGTTCTTTTCTCCACAAGTTCAGTTATAAAAAATGTATTCAGGAAGCCTTTAACTTTTTTTTATTATGAAATAGATCATATGTACAAAAAGGCAAGTATAATCACAGTTATAGTTTAAAGAATAATAAAAAACATCCATACACCCACCACTTGACTTAAGAAATAAACTTTTACCAGTGTCTATGAGGCTTCTTGATAGTCTTCTAAGTGTCAACTTAAGATGTATGTCTAAGAAACTTGATATATATTATAAAAAGATTAGAATTGAACCTGGGAGGCAGAGGTTGCAGTGAACCAAGATTGCGCCACTGTACTCCAGCCTAGGCAACAGAGTGAGACTCTGTTGAAAGAAAGAAAAGAAAAGAAAAGGAAGGAGAGAAAAAGAAAGAAAGAAAAGAAAGAAAGAACAAACAAGCAAACCAAAATGTGAGATTATTCATACTATAAAAGGTTTATTCACTTTATAAAAGACTAAAAATACAAAGAAGAATAAGACAGGTGTATGAGAACAAAGAAACATAATTTTTTTTCTAATTAAGGGTATTAAGGAAGACTGCATGGAAGAAGTAGCATTTAAACTACATGTGGAAGTTTGAAAACACTATTGAAATGGTAGGATATTTTAGGTGTGGGAAAGGCTGGAGAAGAGGCTTGGAGAACTGTGATTCTCAAACTTTAATGTGCATAAGAATCTTGAGGATCACATAATTGGAAGTAAATCACTCCTCAGCAATTGCATAGCATTTCACAGGTTTAAATAAAATATTGGTTGGCTGCTTGTTTGTTATTTTCATCTCTTACTCTTTCCTGTCTTCATTGTTAAGCACAATTATCGGCATAAAAGAGGTTTTTAATACCCATTTTTAGACTGCATTCTAGCCTAGGCAGTAGAACTAGAATCCCGTTCTCTCTCCCTCTTTCTCTCTCTCTTACATTCTTTTTTTTCTTTCTTTCACTCTCACTTTCTTTCCTCTCTTTTTCTTTCTAAAAAAATAAAAATAAATAAATAAATAAAAAACCTGACAGAACGAAAGGGAATTGTGTAACAAATCCACAATTAGAGTTGGAAAGCAATATTTTTTTCTCAATAAAGGATTTTAAAAGTAGACCAAAAAAAAAAAAAATCAGTAAAGACACATAGAGTTTTGAACAACACTATCCACCTATCTGACCTAAGTGACAGTTATTGAACATTCCACTCAACCACCATACAATACACATTCCTTAATTCAATGCACATGGAACATTTGCCAATATAAACCATATAACTGGCCATAAAACAGGTCTCATGTTTCCAAGGCTTCAAATTAGAGTATATTCTTTGAACATAAGGGACTTAAATTAGAAATCAAAAATTAAAAGATATCTGGAAAACTAAATCCCAAATCAATGAGTGTCTAACCTGAGTTAGAAAAAACAAACCATAGTGAATTAAGCCCAACACAAGCAGAAGGAAGGAAATAAAGAGTGAAAACATTTAATCTTTTTTTTTTTTTTTTGAGACAGAGTCTCACTCTGTTGTCTGGGCTATAGTGTAGTGGCACAATCTCAGCTCACTGCAACCTTCGTCTCCCCAGTTCAAGCGATTTTCCTGCCTCGGCCTACCAAGCAGCTGGAATTACAGGCACGCACCATCATGCCTGGCAAATTTTTGTATTTTTAGTAGAGATGGGGTTTTACCATGTTGGCCAGGCTGGTCTCAAACTCCTGACCCCAAATGATCTGCCCACCTTGGCCTCTCAAAGTGTTGGGATTACAGGCGCAAGCCACCACGCGTGGCAGAGCTAAATTATTTTTAAGAAGAAAACAGAAAAAGCAATTGCCAATAACAGGAATGAAGAAGGAATATCACCATAAATCTCACAAACATTAAAAAGAAAATGAGGCTGGGTACAGTGGCTCACGCCTGTAATCCCAGCACTTTGGGAGGCTGAGGCAGGTGGATCACATGAGGTCAGGATTTGAGACCAGCCTGACCAACATGGTGAAACCCTGTCTCTACTAAAAACACAAAATTAGCTGGGTGTGGTGGCACATGCCTATAATGCCAGCTACCTGTGAGGCTGAGGCAGGAGAACTGCTTGAACTCTGGAGGAAGAGATTGTAGTGAGCCAAGATTGCACCATTGCACTCTAGACTGGGAGACAGAGCAAGACTCTGTCTCATAAAAAAAAAGAAAGAAAGAAAGAAAGAAAGAAAATGAGAATATTTTTAGGCCAATAAATTTTACAACTTAGATGAAAGACAAATTTCTTGAAATACATAGTGAGAAAACTGCCACAAAAAAATTCTGATTACCCTGTATCTGTTATATAATTAAATTAATAATTAACCCCTTCCCCCAAAAAATCTTCTAGGCTTCATATCATGCTCGACTAATGAAGTCTATGAAACATTTAAGAAAGAGAAATCATTAGTGTTCCACAAACTCTTTCAGAAAATAGAGAAGCTGAGCATGGTATATGGTGGCACACATCTGTAGTCCCAGCTACTCTGGAGGCTGAGACAGGAGGATCACTTGAGCCCAGGAGTTCGAGGCTAGCCTTGGCAATAAAGTGAGACACTGTATCAAGAAAGAAGAAAGAAGATAGAAGAAGAAGGAAGAGGAAGAAGAAGGAAGAGGAAGAAGAAGAAGAGGAAGAAGAAAGAGAAGAAAGAAGAAAGAAAGAAGAAGGAAGAAAGAAGAAAGACGAAGAAGAAGAAGAAGAAGAAGAAGAAGAAGAAGAAGAAGAAGAAAACAAAGGGACATTGAATACAAGTCAATATACAGTTTATGAGGTCAACATAATGCTGACCCCAAAAAACCAAAGGATTTACAAAAAAACTATAGACCAATATCCCTCATAAACATAGATGCAAAAATCCTTAACAAAAATATTAGAAGATCAAATGCAAGTTTGATTTAGCATTCTTTTTTTATTTTTAGTTTTTTGGAGACAGAGTCTCGTTCTGTTGCTCAGGCTGGAGTGCAGTGGCGTGATCTCGACTCACTGCAACCTCCACCTCACCAGTTCAAGCTATTCTTGTGCCTCAGTCTTCCTAATAGCTGGGACTACAGGCATGTGCCACCAAGCCCAGCTAATTTTTTGTATTTTAGTAGAGATACGGTTGTACCATGTTGCCCAGGCTGGTCTCGAACTCCAGAGCTCAGGCAATCCACCCACCTTAGCCTCCCAAAGTGCTAGTATTACAGGCATGAACCACCGTGCGCCCAGCCTAGCATGCCTTTAAAATCAATATAATTCACTAAACTAACTGAATTAAAGAGGAAAGCCATATAATCTCCATAGATGCAGAAAAAGCATGTGACAAAATTCAATCCCATTACTGATAAAAACCCTCACAAACTAGGAATAGAAGGGAACTTCTTCAACTTGATAAAAGGCATCTATCAAAAATCTACATCTAACATCATACTTAATGATGAAAGACTGGATGCTTTTCCCTTGAGGTCAAAAACAAGGCAAAGATGTCAGTTCTTACTACTTCTTTTTAACTTTGAACTGGAAGTCCCAGTCAGTGCAATGAAGCAAGAAAAGGAAATAAGAAGCATATAAACTGTAAAGGAAAAAGTAAGACTGTCTTAACATAGACAACATGATTGCATACGTAACAGATCCTAAGAAATCTATCAAAAAAAAATATATATATATACACATAATAAATGGATTCAATAAGGTCATATGATACAAAGTCAATATACAGAAAAAACCATATTATATTTCTATGTGATGGCAGCAAACAATTGGAAAACAAATATTTAAAGAATATTATTTACTTGGTAAGAGAATTTGTCACTACCAGACCAGGCCTACAAGAAATGCTAAAATGATTTCTAAACCTTGAAACCAAAGCTTGATATGCACCAAAATAGAACCTCTTGAAAGCATAAAACAGAGCCTACAAAACAATAACACAATGGGAAAAAACCCAAGTATCTAGGTAACAATTAACATGATGAATGGAACAGCACCTCACATCTCAGTATTAATGTTGAAATGCTCCACTTTAAATATACAGATTGGCAGAATAGATTTTTAAAAATCATGAACCAAATATCTGCTGACTTTAAGAGACTCACCTAACGTGTAAGGATTCATATAAACTCAAAGTAAAGGGATGGAAAAAGATATTCCACATAAATGGAAACAAAAGCGAGCAAGCATAGCTATTCTTATAGCTGATAAAATGACTTTACAGCAACAACAGTTAAAACAAAACAAGACAAAGTCATTACATAATGATAAAAGGATCAATCCAGCAAGAATATATTACAATCCTAAACTTATACGTACCTAACGCTATAGCTCCCAGATTCACAAAACAATTACTACTCGATCTAAGAATTGAGACAGCAACACAATATTAGTGAGGGACTTTAATACTCCACTGACAGCACTAGACAGATTGACACAGAATGTCAACAAATAAATAATGGACTTAAACTACACTCTAGAAAAAATGGACCTAACAGATATTTACAGAACATTCTACTCAAGAACTGTAGAATACACATTCTTCTCATCAGCACATGGAACATTCTCCAAGACAGACCGTATGATAGGCCACAAAACAAGTCTCAATAAATTTTTTAAAAATCAAAATTGTGGCCAGGCGCGATGGCTCATGCCTGTAATCCCAGCACTTTGGGAGACCAAGGCAGACAGATCACAATGCCAAGAGATCAAGACCATCCTGACCAACATGGTGAAACCCCCTCTCTACTAAAAATACAAAAATTAGCTGGGCATGGTGGTGCACGCCTGCAGTCCCAACTACTCGGGAGACAGAGGCGGAAGAATCACTTGAACCCGAGAGGTGGAGGCTGCAGTGAGCCAAGATCATGCCACTGCACTCCAGCCTGGTGACAGCAAGACTCTGTCTCAAAAAACAAAAAAAACCCACCAAATTATATTAAGTGCCTTCTCAGACCACAGTGGAATAAAGCTAGAAATCAACTCCAAAAGGAACCCTCAAAATGACATAAATACATGGAAATTAAACAATCTGCTCCTGAGTGATTTTGGGTTAACAATAAAATCAAGATAGAAATTCAAACATTTTTTGAAATGAATGATGATAGTAACAAGTTATCAAAACTCAGGAACACTGTGCTAATAGGAAAGTTTATAGCACTAAATGCCTACATCAAAAAGTTTGAAGGATCACAAATTTACAACCTAATGTTACACCTCAAGGAACTATATCAACAGTAACAAACCAAACCCAAAGCTAGCAGAGGAAAAGAAATAACAAAGATCAGAGCAGAAGGAAATGAAACTGAAACATAAATACAAAAGATCAATGAAATGAAAAGCTGGTTCTTTGAAAAGATTAACAAAACTGATAGACCATTAGCTAGATTAACCAAGAAAAAAGGAAGATTCAAATGAGCTTAATTAGAAATGAAACTGGAGGCATTATAACCAACACCACAGAAATACAAAAGATCATTTGTGACTACTACAAACATTCCTATGCACACAAACTAGAAAAATCTAAGGAAACTGCTGAATTCCTGGAAACATACAGGCCTCCTAGATTAAATCAGGAAGAAACAGAAACCCTAAACAGACCAATAACCAGCAGCAAGATTCAAATCAGTAAATTTAAAATTGCCACACACACACAAAGGCCAGGGCGGGATGGATTCACAGCTGAATTCTATCAGACATTCAAAGAATTGAGGCTAGGCACAATGGCTCACACCTGTAATTCCAATACTTTGGGAGGCCAAGATGGGCAGATCACTTGGGGTCAGGCATTCAAGACTAGCCTGGCCAACATGGTGAAACCCCATCTCTACAATAAATACAAAAATTAGCCAGGCATGGTGGCATGCATCTGTAGTCCCAGCTACTCAGGAGGCTGAGGCGGGAGAATCACTTGAACTCAGTAGGCGGAGGTTGCAGTGAGCTGAGATCACACCACTACACTCCAGCTACTGAAACTATTCCAAAAGATTAAGAAAGAGGAAATCTTTCCTAAATCATTCTATGAAGCCAGTATCACTCTCATAACAAAACCAGGAAAGGACATAATAAAAAGAAAACAACAGACCAATGTCCCTGATGAATACAGACGCAAAAATCCTCAGCAAAATACAAGCTAACCAAATCCAACAGCACATCAAAAAGAGAGTACACCATGATCAAGTGAGTTTCATATCAGGGATGCAGGGATGGTCTAACACATACAAGTCAATAAATGTGATATATCACATAAACGGAATTAAGAACAAAAACCATATGATCACCTCAATAGTTGCAGAAAAAGCATCTGATAAGATCCAGCATACTTTTATGATAAAAACCCTCAACAAATAGGCATAGAAAGGACTTATCTCAAAATGATAAAGCTATATATGACAAACCCATAACCAACATCATACTGAATGGGGAAAAGTTTAAAGCATTCCCCTCTAAAAACTGGAACAAGACAAGGATGCCCACTTTCACCACTTCTATTAAACACAGTAATGGGCCGGGCACAGTGGCTCATACCTGTAATCTTAGCACTTTGGGAGGCCAAGGTGGGCAGATTGCCTGAGCTCACTCAGGAGTTCAAGACTAGCCTGGGCAACATGGCAAAACTCTGTCTCTACTAAAAATACAAAAAAAAATTAGCCAGTCGTGGTGGTGCATGCCTGTAATCCCAGCTACTCGGGAGGCTGAGGCACAAGAATCACTTGAACCTGGGAGGTGGAGGTTGCAGTGAGCCAAGATTGTGCCTCTGCACTCCAGCCTGGGCAACAGATCGAGACTCCATCTCAAAAAAAAAAAAAAATATATAGTACTGGAAGTCCTAGCCAGAGCATTCAGGCAAGAGAAAGAAATAAAGGGCATCCAAGTTGGGAAAGAGGAAGTCAAACTATCACTGTTCACAGATGATAACTATATACCTAGAAAAATCCTAAATATTCCTCCAAAAGACTCTTAGACTTAATAAATAAATTCATTAAAGCCTCAGGTTACAAAATCAGTGTACACAAATCAGTAGCACTGCTATACATCAACAACAACCAAGCTAAGAATTAAGTCAATAACTCAATCCCTTTTACAACAGCTGCAAAAATAAAATAAAATACTTAGGAATATACTTAACCAAGGAGGTGAAATATCTCTACAAGGAGAACTACAAAACACTGCTGAAATAAATCACAGATAACAAACAAATGAAAACACATCCCATGCTCAGGGATTGGAAGAATCAATATTGTGAAAATAACCATACTGCCCAAAGCAATGTACAGAGTCAATGCAATTCCAAACAAAATAACATTTTTTGCAGAATAAAAAAAAAAGTAATCCTAAAATTAATATGAAATTTTAAAAAAGAGTCTGAATGGCCAAAGCAATCCTAAGCAAAAACAACAAATCTAGAGGCATCACATTACCAGACTTCAAATTATACCACAAGGCTATAGTTACCAAAACAGCATGGTACTGTTATAAAAGTAGGTACACAGAACAGTGGAAAAGAATAGAGAACCCATAAATAAAGCCAAATACTTACAACCGACTGATCTTTGGTAAAGCATATAAAAACATATATTGGGTAAAGGACATCCTATTTAATAAATGGTGCTGAGAAAACTGGCTAGCCACATGTAGAAGAATGAAAATGGATCCCTATCTCTCAGCTTATACAAAAACCAACTCAGGATGAGTCAATGACTTAAATCTAAGACCTGAGACCATAAAAATTCCAGAAGATAACCTTGGAAAAACTCTTCTGGACATTGGCCTAGGAAAAGAATGCATGACTATGACCCTAAAAGCAAATGCAATAAAAACAAAAATAGATAAATAAATGGGACCTAGTTAAACTAAAAACTTCTGCACAGCAAAATAAATAATCATTTGCGTAAACAGACAACACACAGAATGGGAGAAAATATTTGCATACTATATATCCAACAAAGGACTAGTGTTTAGAAACTACAAGAAACTCAAATCAGAAAAAAAAAATTCATCAAAAAGTGGGCAAATGGCCAGGTGCAGTGCTCATGCCTGTAATCCTAGCACTTTGGGAGGCCATGGCAGGCAGATCACCTGAGGTAGGGAGTTCAAGACTAGGCTGACCAATATGGTGAAACCCCATCTTTACTAAAAATACAAAAAAATTAGCCAGGCATGGTGGCACATGCCTGTAATCCCAGCTACTCAAGAGGCTAAGGCAGGAGAATCGCTTGAACTCAGGAGGCAGAGGTTGCAGTAAGCCAAGATTGTGTCACTGCAGTCCAGCCTGGGTGACACAGGGAGACCCTGTGTCAAATATAAAAATAAAGTGGGAAAATGACATGAATAGACATTTCTCAAAAAAGATACACAAATGACCAAGAAACATATGAAAAATGCTCTAGATCACTCATCATCAGGGAAATGCAAATCAAAACCACAATGAGATACCACCTTACTCCTACAAGCATGACATTATTAAAAAGTCAAAAAACAACAGATATTGGCATTGATGAGGTGAAAAGAGAACACTCATACACTGCTGGTCAGAATGTAAATTAGTATAGCCTCTATGGAAAACAGTACGGAGATTCCTTAAAGAACTATACGTAGATCTACCATTCAATCCTGCAATCCCACTACTGGGTGTCCACTAAAAGAAAAAGAAGTCATTACATGAAAAAGACACACGTACACGCATGTTCAGTACAGCACAATTCACAGTTGCAAGGATATGTAACCAACCTAAGTGCCCATCGGCCAATGAGTGGATAAAGAAAATGTGGTATATACACACCATGGAATACTACTCAGCCATAAAAAGGAATGAAATAACGTCTTTTGCAGCAATTTGGATGGAGATGGAAGCCATTATTCTAAGTGAAGTAACTCAGGAATGGAAAACCAAATACTGTATGTTCTCACTTGTAAATAGGAGCTAAGTTATGATTATACAAAGTAGTATAATGGCCTTTGGAGACTCAGAAGGGAGAGGGATTTAAAAAACCTATATATGAGTAAAATCTATACTACTTGGGTTAAGGGTGCACTAAAATTTCAGAATTCACCACTGTATAATTCATCCATGTAACCAAACACCACTTGTACTCTAAAAGCTATTAAAATGTTAAAAATGGCTGGGTCCAGTGGCTCATGCCTGTAATCCCAGGACTTTGGGAGCCTGAGGCGGACAGATCACCTCTAGTCAGAAGTTCGAGACCAGCCTGACAAACATGGTGATAACCCATCTCTACTAAAAATACAAAAAAAAATTAGCCAGGCGTGGTGGCATGTGCCTATAATCTCAGCTACTTGGGAGGCTGAGGCATGAGAATCACTTGAACCTGGGAGGCGGAGGTTGCAGTGAGCCGAGATTGCACCATTGCACTCCAGCCTGGGCAACAAGAACAAAACTTCGTCTCAAAAATAAAAATGAATAAAAATTTTAAAATATTTTTTAAAAAAATAAATATCATTTACAATATTTAAAAAGTAAAACAGAGATATAGTTAATAAAATACGTTCAAGCTCTCTTGAATACGAACACTGTAAAACATTGTTGAGAGACATGAAAGAAAATCTAAATAAATGGAGAGAGATAGCACATTCATAGAATGAAAGACCCAATACTGTTAAGATAACAACTCTCCCCAGTTTGATCTATGGATTCAAGGCAAACTCAGTCAAAATCCCAGCAAAAAAAATGAAAAATTTGTTTGAGACAGTGTCTCACTTTGAGACAGCATTGCCCAGGCTGGAGTGCGGTGTTACGATCATGGCTTACTGCAGTCTCAACCTCCCAGGCTCAACCAATCCTCCCACCTCTTAGCCTTTCCAGTAGCAGGAACTACAGGTGCGCACCACCATACCTGGTTAATTTTTGTATTTTGTTTTTCTTTAGAGATTGGGTTTTGCCATGTTGTCCAGGCTGGTCTGCAACTCCTGGGCTCAATTGATCCACCCATCTTGGCCTCCCAAAGTGCTGGGATTATAGGTGTGAGCCACAATGCCCAGCTTCCCAGAAAGATTTTTCATGGAAAGTAACAAATTTGTTCTCAAATGTATACAGACATGCAAAGAAACTACAACGGCCAAAGCAATTTTGAAAAGAAGATCAAAGATGGAGCAATCACACTACCTGTTTCAAGACTTACTATGAGGCTACAGAATCAAGAAAGCATGGATTGGCCGGGCACGGTAGCTCACACTTGTAATCCCAGCACTTTGGGAGGCCGAGGCCAGCACATCCCTTGAGGTCAGGAGTTGGACACCAGCCTGGCTAACATGGCAAAACCCCATCTCTACTAAAAATACAAAAATTTGCCAGGCATAGTGGTGCATGCCTGTAGTCGCAGCTAGTTGGGAAGCTGAGACAAGAAGATCGCTCGAATCTGCAAGGTGGAGTGAGCAGAGATTGCGCCACCGCACTCTAGGCTGGGCAACAAAGTGAGATTTTTGTCTCAAAAAAAAAAAAAAAAAAAGAGAGAGAGAGCATGGATTGATATAAAAGATAAATCACTAGAGTGGAAGAGTCCAGAAACAAAACCACATATATATAGTCAATTAGTTCAATGAAGGCATCAAAGCACTTTGGCAGTTTTTTTCAACAAATAGTGCTAAACAACTGGACCTCTAAATAGAAAATAGAGAACTTTAACTCCTACCTTACATCACATACAAAAATTAACTTGAAGTCAATGAAAGACTAAATGTAAAAACTGAAATGATCAAGCTTCTGGAATTAAAAATTATTCATGACCTGAGGTAGGCAAAGTTTTTTAAAAACTAGATACAGAATGCACTCATCAAAAGGAAAATACTGATACACTGGACTTTATAAAAATGAAAACTTCTGCTCTTTGAGTGACACCATTAAGAAAATGAAGACAGGCCAGGCGCGGTGGCTCATGCCTGTAATCCCAACACTTCAGGAGGCCAAGGTGGGAGGATCGCTTGAGCCCAGAAGTTCGAGACCAGCCTGGGCAACACAGTGAGACCTCATCTCTTAAAAAAAAAAAAAAAGGAAAATGAAAAGACAAACCATAGACTGGGAACAAACATTTATAATACATATATCTGATAAAGAACTTGTATCTAGAATATATAAAGAATTATTACAATTCAGTAAGACAGTAAACAGAAGAGTTTTTGACACTAAAAAGGAACAAATGTTTTAAACAGACCTTTGTAAGAGAGATATAGAAACAGCAAATAAACACATGAAAGGACATTCAATACCAACAGTGAACAGAGAAACATTAAAGTCACAACAAAATATCACTACACATCATCTAGAATAGCTAAACCTAAAAAGGCTGACAATAACAAGTGTTGGCAAGGATGCATAACTCTCACATATTGCTGGTAGAGTATAAAATGGTTTAACTACTTGGGGAAAGTGCTTCCAGTTTCTTATAAAGCCAATTATACATCTGCTCTATGGGCCAGTAATTCCACTCCCAGTTAAACAAAAGAAATGAAAACATATGCCCACACACAGACTTGTACAGAAAATGCTTATAGCAGCTTTATTCACAATAGCCAGAACAACTCAAAAGGCCAACAGGTGAATGAATAAACAAATTGGGGTATAATCACACAATGGAACACATCTCAACAATAAAAAGGAATGAAGTACTGATACACACAATATGGATCAATTTCAAAAACTGTCTTCAGTGCAAGAAGCCTTGTCCACTTGTCCACAGAGCATGTACTGTACTATTCCACTTCTTTTTTCTTTGAGAAGGAGTCTCACTCCGTCACCCAGGCTGGAGTGTAGTGGCCATGATCTTGGCTCACCACAACCTCCACACCTCCTGAGTTCAAGCAGTTCTCCTGCCTCAGCATCCAAAGTAGCTGGGGCTACAGGCACATGCCACCACGCCTGGTAACTTTTTTTTTATTTTTTTATTTTTAGTAGAGACAGGGTTTCACCATGTTAGCCAGGATTGCCTCAATCTCCTGACCGCATGATCTGCCTGCCTCAGCCTCCCAAAGTGCTGGGATCACAGGCATGAGCCACCATGCCTGGTCTACTTTTTTTTTTTTTTGAGACAGGGTCTTGCTCTGTCACCCAGGCTGGAAGGCCTGATCAAAACTCACTGCAGCTTCAGACTCCTGCACTCAATGAACTGACCCACCTCAGCCTCCTAAGTAGCTGGGAACACAGGTGTATACCACCATGTCTGATTATTTTTTTTTTCCATAGAGACAGGGTCTTGCCATGTTGCCCAGGCTGGTCTTGAACTTCTAGCTTCATCTGATCCTCCCACCTCAGCCACCCAAAGTGCTGGGATTAAAGGCATGAACCACTGCACCTGGCTTACTACTCCATTTATCTGAAGTTCTCGAACAGGCAAAACTAATCTCGGCCGATAGAATTCAAGATGTGATTGGGGCTGGATGAGAGGTTGATGATGGGGGAATCATCTGGTAAGGAGCAGAAGACCTTTCTGAGATGATGCAAATGTTCTGTATATGACAGGACTGTGGTCTACATGGTTTTCTGCATTTCTTAAAATACAGCAAACTGTATGTTTAAGTTCTGTTCATTTCACTATATGTATTAATAAATTAGACTTAAATGAATAATAGCTACAACACAAGGCTGTTGTGTTAAAAAATAAGACGAGATCACAAAGTACAAACATTGGGAAGCAAACAGTCTTGGTGATACAACCCATCAGCCCCAACAGGACATCGCTGCATTGCACAGTAGATTTTATGGTGACCACAAAGCCATCAAGAATGATTTTGTGTTTAGCATGATACTTAAGAAGATGGCAGAGGGGAGAAAAACTTCCTATTATTTGGCCACTGAAAATGGTTGCTATTCAGTGACAACTGTTTGCCCAGAAGATTCACCTTGAGAGCAGCTGACTTCCAGAAGATGCCAGATAAAAGCACAACTATTGATCATGTAGCAAGGCAGGCACTAATCAATATGTCAAAGTTTCTTCTGTAAAACTTACCACTAAAGGTACTGCACTAAAACAGATGGACAACTGCCCTGGTTTTAGCCTTTAACTAAAGAAGATTCCGAGTTAAGAAATTCAGACCCCCTTGTGAGTAAGAACTGTTTTGACCACCTGCCTGCCAAGTGTGGGGAGCTCTCAACCAAATCTTAGAGAACAGCCTTCTAGGGGAGGAAACACCTGCAGTTAAGCCCCACACTGAGGCTGTGGTCTCTGTGGCTTCCTTTCTCTTTGTGAGTGGAGACACCAAACCAGGCCTGACTTAACAGCAATCTCAGCTGCATCAACTCTACACTTACGATGCCCCAAACCCTGCTGTCTGAATTACTGACCGGCCCCTAGAGTGAAGGGGGAGTGAGGAGGAAGAGGGAGGGGGCTAAGGTCCTTGAGTCCTTGGGATTCTTTAAGGAGTCTCCAATTTGGCTTCTTACCATCATCTGCATGGAAATACAGACCTAAAAACATTTGTTGTTTCTTTTCCCCAAATTACGCAAATGCTTGTGCATAAAGGCCTTGCTTGGCTCAGGAATGGTAGGGAATCAAGAACCAGGGCTTATTGTTTGAATGAGCCTGGTCTTTTTGGACTGCAGGTGCCCAGAACTGGAATGATAATAATCCTTAGCTCATGACACTTGTGTCTGCTCCATGCATGGCCCCTATTTTCAAGTAATGTAATAATAAATCCATGGGCTTGCCTGAGGCAACTATCCTACGTCCATCATTCCCTGGGGAAGTTCTTCCCAATTTTGCCAATGAAAGCAAGGCAGTGAGAGCCTAGAGCTCCCAACACTTCCCCGTAACACAGATTCAACTTAGGATGCAAAGAGAGGTTTCGTCTCCAAGTCAGAGTCAGTATCCACAAGGCTGGGTTCTCACCTGGATTACCAAGCAGCTTCTCTGCTTGGGTGTTTTACAATCTGCAAGCCTGATTTATTTTTTTCAATAAGAGAAAAGATGTAAGTCCCTTTGAGCAAAGTACGCCTGATATATATCACAATATTTATTTTTGGTGGAGTAATGGATCCGTCTTCCGGGAAAGCTAGAGAAAAAGCATTTCTTGAACTCGGATGTAAATCAGTCACTGTGAAAACCACAGGGGAATCTATATTCTTACCCCCCTGCTAACTGTACTGTGAAATAGGCAGCTGACTTTTAAAAATCGTCATTCTATTTGTTTCTAGCCCTAACACTAACGACGGAGTTAAGAACATGGGGCCTGAGAACCAATTGCTCCTGGAATGCCTAATTCCCTTAAATGGTGCAACTGGAAATGAAAGCAGAGACCCAACCCACGTGTGGGAGTTAAGTTGTACACCTGGTAGGAACAAGTACTAAGCTTTACTCAACTGCAGCGCTCAGAGGAACGGGAGGAAGAGACATGTGGCTGGGTTGAGGAGGTAAGGGTCTTCCAAGGGGCCTGTCCAGTGATTACAGGCCAGTCTCCACCTATGATAAATGTACTGTAGAGCAGGACAAGAGGGAAACTGAAGAGACTGAAGGACAAGGGAGGAGGGAAAGGATCTTGAATGGATTTGCAACTCAAACAGAGCTCTTCGAAGGAAAGCTATTTAAATCTGAGCTGTCCCTAATATTAATTATCCTGAACATCTCATGGGCTCAGATTCACATGCTACAAAGCCTTTTAATTTTCCTACCTGTCCCTGGCACTAGTGACGATAAATCAGATATACAGAGAAACCACCAAAAAAAAAAAAAAAAACACACATGACTAACGAACCAGCCTGTTAATGGGGAACAAAGATCATTTGCCAAGATGACTTATTCAGATGCTGTCACATATCATAACCAGCAATACCCTGGCGGCTGAACACAGTAGGCACAGAGGGCAAGAGCTGGGCGCTCCCTGCCAAGTCACGGGCACCCTCCAATGCCTGCTATCCAGGCATGAGAGCTTTTACTCATGAGTGCCACCTCCACTCCCTCAAGTCAGACTTGCCCTCAGAAAATTACCGCAACTTCTAAAAGGCCTCTTGAGTCACTGAGCTGCCAAGCCCCTAATTCTGACTATAGCTCTTACTTTGAGGCTCCTTCGAATTCCAGGTACCCTGAGGGAGAAGACCCAGCCTCCACCACTAGCAACCTTACCTGTTAGTTTACGGGTCTTTAATGTAGCCATTCATTAAAGCACCTGAGTTCCAACTAAATGTCAAACAGTAAAGAGGTGGAAGTGGAGGAGAGAGAAGTGTCCCCTAAATGCCAGCCTCTTGGTTTTACCATGAAGGCTGAGGCCCAGTAATAAACAGGAATTTCCAATCAGAGCTGATGGAACAGCTGGGACTTGAACCCATCTTGGATTCTTAACAGAACGGCTACATACAGTAGTTTATAAGAGCAATGAGCCAACAGCACAAGAAAGGTGGGGAAATTCAATCCACGTTCTCTTCACCCAGCCCTGCACTCTGGAATGCTGCTAGTGCTGCATCCACCCAGAGGAAGGGGCCTTTGTGGTTTGTCTGAAAGCACCATATGGCCAAGGGGAAGTCCCGACTCCAGTACCATGTTCTCAGTGGCCCGGCCATCCTAATTCCCTTTTACAAAAAACCCCCTTCATTGGAAGGAACTGAGGTTCCCCAAATCAACAACCAAGCACTGGCCAGGCGCAGTGGCTCATGCCTGTAAATCTCAGCACTTTGGGAGGCTGAGGCGGGTGGATCACCTGAGGTCAGGAGATTGAGACCAGCCTGGCCAACATGGCAAAACCCTGTCTCTCCTAAAAATACAAAAATTAGCCAGGTGTGGTGGGGCACCCGTAATCCCAGTTACTTGGGAGGCTGAGACATGAGAATCACCTGAACCTGCAACCCAGGAGATAGAGGTTGCAGTGAGCCAAGACCACACCACTGCATTCCAGCCTGGGCAACAGAGCAAGACTCCATTTAAAACAACAACAACAACAAAAACACAACAAAGTATCATGGGTAGAACCCAGGGCAGTTTGAAATCTACTGAGCTATAACCCTGAAAAGCTGTACATTCCCATGTGTGAGACAAGTCTGTTTGAACTTGAATCCATCAGAAACCCACCTATGAATGGCATCCCCCATTTCTTCTATTATCCTCAGATCTGCACCCCTTTACATTCTAGCGAACACCTTTACTCTTCATGATTCCAAGCTGAGGATGGTGGGAATAATTAATTTCATCAACTGTCTGAATAGCTCCTCTTGGCTAGGTGCTAGACAGAGACACAGCAGTGACTATCACGACCCCATCCACACCACCACTACCACCACACCATTGTCCCTGAGTTCCAATACTAAGATATCTCAAAACAGAATTCAGAAAGCCCAATTGCTATGGTGTCCCTGACAAGACTGGCAGTTCCCTTAGCGGCCAGAGTCAGAAGCAAGAGGGTCTATAACCAGCTTATTCTCCTCTCCCTCACCCCATTTTATAGGAAGGTCCAGGAAAGAGACATGGCTTGCTCAAAACCAGACAGTTGAGAGTGAGCTGAAACTCCAACCCATGTGCTCTGGGTCTCCTCTCTCCACCACATTGCTTTGGTCAAGGTTCCAAAATTGTAAAGTAAGGAAAAACAGTTGGTTCTAGTGACAGAGTGTTTCCTGACATATATATGCCCAGAGCCTGCAGCCTCAACCATCTTATCGACACAGACCTGGTGACCATGTCCATCTCTCTGGATGCTCATGAATGTATGTTGTTGATCTAGAGCCCAAGTGTCCAGTTTTCATTCAGGCTCCTTCATCACCCTCTCTGGCTCTCTCCTGATACCTTCACTTTAAAATCTTATAAGAACAGGGCTCTTTTTATCTGATGCCGGCTCCCCTTCTGTCCCTTGGATTTAATCAATCCATGTCTGGAAATAAACAAACCGGAGAGGAAAGCAACAGTCCCTTTTGGGAAAACAGACACCTTTCTAAAATGATCTACCCCTGGGCATGACGCAGAAAGAATTTAAATGGGAAGGAAATAAAGACGTCCTCCGGCAATCATCTATGCGTTCCTCTTGGAGTGGGACAGCAGGAATGGTAACTGCGTGAACAACTAAACCAAAACCCACTCCACATCTTTCAGATTTTAGTGGGAGTGGGTCAATGGCAGGAAGCCTGAAGAGACAATACATTTCAAAACAACAGAAACCACCCCTCTCCATTCTGAGGAGCTTAAGGTCTTCAAGATTAGTAAGAGAGGCTAGTGGAACACCAACTCCAAGTATATGCAGCATGCCTCCAGCTAGTACCAGGGTTGCAAGAAGATGCCAGCTAGAAAGATCCAGACATCTGGCCACCAACTTAGACCTTCTCCCATCATGTTATTTTATACCTACCTGCAAAGCACAGAATCCTCACCCCTCTTACCGCCCTCCAGCCACTCCAGCAAGCATCACCCCAGACTCTGCTGGAAAAAGAAGTTGTCTTACACAGAGAGGGAGAATCAAGTTCCCACTAGCCAGCCCGCCCTACCAGCCTTCACTCCCAGCCCCAGGTATCGGAAATGGGCCACCATCTAAATGCAAATACAGAGAGCATCTCTTCTGAGGAGGACAGTAGTTAATTCTTAATCCTTTGGGAGATCCGTTTGAAAATCTGATGGCAGCTCTGGACGCCCCATGAAAAACTGCATGCATGCAGTTTATACGTAATTTCACTGGGGGTCACTGTCCTCCTAGGAGGTCGAGAGGGGCAAAAAGAGCTACTGTGCTCAGAAGCAGCTTTGAGAAAGAGCTATGGGTGGTCCAGGTGAGTATTCAACAGCACAGTTCCTTAACAAGAAAGGGAGAAATGAACGCCCCTTACTTAGCTACTCCAAGTTGCAGCTTTCAATCAACCTGAGATTTCAACAGAAATTTTGAACTGAGAGCCCACAAACATGCACACACACATACACACCAAGCACTCAGCTTCCTTGTGGCTTCCTACTGTAACTTCACAAAATGTCCTGTGATTGCTAGTTAAGTGTCCAAACAGTAACGGCAGAGATAAGAAGAGGAAGAGAGATGGGTGCTGGAAGGGAGGGTAGTTCAGACAAGGAGAAGGGGACAGTCTGGCTAAGCTCTCCATTGGCTGTGAGCAGGTCTTGACAGGGCAGATCCTGATCCTTGCTGCCTGCTCTCCCTGGAAATCACACCGACCTGCAGCAAACCAAGAAGTCCAGGCAGAAGCAGCCCTTTCTTTCTTTGAGTCCATGGGGAGAGGACAGCATCCTCTCGTTTCTAGGGAGGAGACCCTGGCCCACAGCTTGCCCACGGCCCCCTCGTGGCCTGGGGGTGTCACTGCAGCCCCCTCTGCATTGCTGGGCACCAACCGCTCGCAGGCAGTTCTACCAGTGGTCCAGCAGAATATTTAGTCAACAGTGGCAAACTGGCAACTGTCTTCAAGCCTTGTGAGGCTGTGTTTGCTTTTGATTTCTTAAGCTAAGACTCAGACTTAAAGTGATCCTTCTAAATCCCTCCTGGTACAATCCCCACAGGGAACCAGCCCAAGACTGGCTTCATTAAGCCAATAACGTCGGCGCTTCTGTACCTGACCACTGCTTTATCATCTCTTCCTGCATCACATGCAATTATGTACAATTGTGTACAACTGTTCCAAAGCTCAATAAGCTCAATAGAAACAGAATGCACAACATCCTCTGGTTTGTAGGTTGCTTACTAGATTACAAAATATTTGCAGGACACCAAATAACCCCCTAAATCCTGGGTATTCAGGTAAGCAGGTCCTGCAGGGGTTTTGGACTTAAGGTTACACAGTGAAAAAGAACGTGACCAGTGGCTCTGTGTCCACGAATGCAAAAAGAGGGTGCATTGAGGAACGTGAACTCCACAAAGGGAAGGAGTGGGGCTCATGGGGCTGGGGGTTGGACAGGACAGACCAGAGTCTGGGAGTCAGGGGGCAGCTGGTCTCGGGGTTCAGCGGCCATCTGTCGGAGTGGGGACGATTAACTGACCCCAGGGGAGGGAAACTGTGTAGGGAGCAGAGGAGGTGGGACGTTTGGGAGGAGAGAGGAAGGTGCAGAGTGTGTCTGCAGGGCCTGAAGTAGACCCGTGACCAGGAACGACTGAGGCAAGTGAAAGGGGTGGGAGCGCCAGAGGATCTTCTCTTTGGTGGGGACAACGGGTGGGAGGAATTGGGGCTGAGTCCATTACCTCCTTGATTTTCTCCCGCTGGGCTCGCACTCGGCTCTGGGGCTCCTGACTCTCATCGGCCCCTGTTCCCAGGACCGGGTGGCGGAGACGGCTCCGGAATGCGTTGAAGTCAAAGCGGAACGGGACACCCTCGTCCCCGGGCCTGGAGGCCAGAATGCCATTGCCCCGGGCCGCCGTGGCATCCTCGCGGGGTCCGGTGGGGCCGGTGCGCCGCAGTCCCCCTTTCCTGCGGCGGGGACTGGCCCGGCTGCTGGGGTCATCCTCGCCTGGGGCCGGCACGGCAGGGGCCGGGTTGGGAGGCGGCTCCTGCTCGCGGGCCGGGACGTGGCCGGCGATTTCGGCCACCATCTCCAAGCCAGGCTGCTGGGTCCGGGGGGCCAGGAAGAGGCGCTTGAGGCGAGAGGAGTGGGGCAGTAGGAAGAGGGCCCCGAAGCACAGGGTGACAAGGCCCGAGAGGAAGAGGAGGAAGAGGAACTTCTGCGGCAGCCGCAGCCCCCACGGGGAGGCCGGGACGAAGCCGGGCACTTTCCTCATGAGCATCTTGGCGCGGCCCGCGGAGTCCAGGCACGTGTCTGCGGGGGCGCGGTGAAGGGAGGGCGTCCGGAGCGCCGCCCAGAATGGGGGTCCCTGGGCAGGGCTGCCAACCCTGAGAGTTTCGCCGCTTCGGGGGGCTGTCCCCGAAGTTCAGGGAGTTTGGAGTGAGTCCTCCCGCGAGGAGGCGGGGGAGCAGCGGCCTCGGCGGGGCCCGGGCGAGGGGGGCGGCACGGCTCGGGGCCCGGGCCCGCAGACACCGGCCGCGCGCCGCAGCCTCCCCTCGGGCCGAGCCCTCCCCGCCGCGCCGGGGCCCGCGCCTTCCCGCGCTGCGGCCGCCGGGGCCGTCACATGCCGTCCGCGGCGTCCCGGCTGTCCGCGCCGAGGGGCGCCCTCAGGCCCGCGCCGAGCCGCCCTCAGCCCCCCGGCCTCCCGCCCGCACTGGTCGGCGCCCAAAGTTTCAGCCTTAGAAGCAGTTTCCGGAGGGGACCGAGGCGACGGAGGGCTGGCGTGTCAGCGCCGCCCCGAGCGCGCGCACACCCGGCCCGGTCGCGACAGCACCCGGGCTCTCTATCGGGACACGTCCACAACTTTGCTCCTCCGCGGAGCGGGCGCCAGGAGCCGGGAGCGGCCAGGGAGCGGGAGCAGGCACTTCCGAGCCTGCGGGTGCAAGGGGCTGCCCGGGCCCCCGAAAGCGCAGGGATGCCCAGGTCCGGAGCCGCGGCTGGGCGGCTGCAGCTGCGCCCGGGAGTGCGGGCTCCCGCCCCTCCAACTCAGTAGGGCGCGGGGCTCCCGCTAGGATCACCTGTTCCTGGCCCCGCTGGCTCCGCGGAGGGCGCCGCCTCGGCCGCGCCTCCCCCGCTGCAGCTGTCGTCCTCGCAGCGGCCGCTCCAGACGGGCCGCCGCCAAGCCTGCGCCCCACACGCGCACACAGCCGCCCGGCCGCCTCCGCCACCGCCACCGCCGCCGTCCCCGCCGCCGCCGCCGCTCCGGCTTTCACTGCGACAGCGCCCGCCGCCCCGCCTCCTGCCGGCCCTCCGGCCACGCCCACCGGCCACGCCCACGCGCGCGCCCCGCGCCCCGTCCCGCCGCCGCCGAGCCGCAGCCGGGCAGAGGGCCGCGCGTCCGTGGGCGGGGCGGAGGCCGAGCGCAGGCGGGAGCGCAGCCCCGGCTCCAAGCCCCGCCCTCCCCGAAGGGCCGGCGTCGCGCGCACCCCCCATCCGGTCGGCGCCAATGGTCCAACGGCGCGGGGCTGGGGAGGGTGGGGGTGGGGAGCGCAGCGAGGGCATTGGCTGCATCCAAGGGATCCCCGCCGGGCCACAGTCGCGCATTGGTTACTGCTCAGCCCTCCCCTGGACCCCAAGCGACCGAGACCAACCCCCTTCCCGCCCGCGCGGCTCGGGTTAGTGGTCCCCGGAAGCAGGCCGGAGACGGGGCTGCTCTGGAGGCCTGTGCCGGTAGTTGGGTGACCTCTCTCGCCCCCCAGTGCCAGCCCGGGGTTGTCAGGGAGCTGACAGCCCGCGCCCTGGGGGCTGCTCCAGGCTTCTCAGCGCTAACGCGGAGCCGCGGCGCTGTTGCTCGTGGCTGGAGCCACGCCAGAGAGCTGTGGTCGCGGCCGGGTCGGCAGAGGCGGTGTTTCCACTGGCTCCCCGCAGACCGCTGCGTGCCTTCCCTTTCGTACAACCTTAAACGGGGCCAGAGCCCCTGGGTGGAGCATGGAGGGAGGCTGACCGTAGCCCTGAGAAGCCACGAAAGGAAGAGAGCCCCGGGCGTGTCTGCAGAAGACCACACACATCCTGTGACCGAGGTGTACCTTGATGCCTGCGTGTGTTTATATGCACATGTGTGCGTCTGGGCACAGATACCTGTGCACACAGATTGGCATGGGGGTGTGTACAATGCACTCAAACATACGCTTAATTTGGGTGTGGACGCCCATGTGATTATAGCACAATATGCATACACATACATGCAAATTAGTACAAACATGGACATGTGCACCCGCATACCCACAGACACTCAGGCAACAGATACCTCCAAAAACATGCCAGGCTGAACTCCCAGACACGCGTGTCCTCAACCCCAAGGCCCTCACACCTGCCTCCTTGGACTTAGTCTCTGCATCTTCCCTTCCTGTTAAACCTAACCCAGGGCGAAGTAACATTGTGCTGTGTGGGTCCTTCATGCAAAACACTGTATAGAGACAAATAACAGCAGAGGGAGAGACAAATTAAGAGGTTTGTAATAGGCAAGAGGGAAAATATCTACTTTCAGCTGCAATTTAAAATGAAATGCAGCGTTGACGAGACAGAAAATACTGCAGGGACGCCTTTCCCGACAGAAGAAGCGGGCCAGGCAGGCTCTCACCTCGTAAATCTTGCTTCTTCTCTGAGGCCTGCTGCGGATGTGCGGCTGGGACTCAGTCATCCGTCTACCTCCGGCCAGACTACTGACAGCAGACCCACCCTCGACGTTTAAATATCCCTGGCATGCAACTTTCTCTCAACTGAAAATAAAAGTGGAGTAACAGGTGCAAACATTTTGGTCACTGGAGATGACTAATCCTTCCCAACCCTACAAATACACGCCGCTTAAATAGAAAATTCTAATTCAGATATTTCAGTGTCTTGTGAGTTTGGTTGGCAGGTTGATGTGGAGCCAGCTGTGTACATCAGAGATAAGCCTGTGACCCATTTGGGTACAGGAGCCCAGAGACCTGGCCTGGCCTCACCCATGTCTCCAACACCCAAGCATTGCCTCACTGGGTCCCGCTGCAGGAAAGGGCAGCCTTGTCTTTGGATAACCAGGCAGGGACCCAGGATTCATTAGAGTCATCGTCTGCATTGTTCCTCATTGTGAGTGTAGGGGAATCACTGTTCACTCCCCTGTGAACGCAGGATCCAGAAAGGGAGAAGAAAGAACTGAGTCTCAGAAGGAACTGTCTGTTTGAACTAGATCCTCACTGTGATGTGACACTCTGACCAAACTCTGGTGTGCTCTGTGAGCCAGGATAGAAAGTGAGGCTGCAGCAGGACTGACGTGCCTTTCAAAGTCAGGCTACGAAAACCAGAGACCACAGCAGGTAACTCCATTTCAAAGTGATGGGATGTTGGTGATCACACCATGTTATTGATACCATCACTTGCTAGGGAGATACCAGTCTCTCTAAAAAGCTCTCTGAAATGGCTAGTTGTCCCCTTGCCCTCCCTCCTAGCCCCCAGAGACCTCACACATCCTGTGACTCTTCTCCCACTGACTTTTTACTATTTTGTGTGCTGTCCCAAAGCAGATGCTGAGTTCTTCACCATGGCTTGCTCACTTCTCTAACTGCCCCGGGTCTTAACCACAATGCCTTCCAGATGGGCACTGTGTTTACTCAATAAATGACTGAATAAATGACTGAGTGGATGCCCATTTCGCAGATGTGGAAACTGAGGTTTGGGGAATGGGACAACAGTGAACTAACATTTTTTATGTGCCAAATACATATTGTCTCATTTGCTTTCCATTAATTTTTATGGTAGGTAATTATTAATAGCCCAATTTTACAGATAAGAATACTGAGGCTTAGAGAGACTTGGGATGAGTTTTAAGTATCTGTATTAGTCAGAGTACTCCAGAACAACAGAACCAATAGGCTATATATAGATATATAAAAAGAGATTTATTATGAGGGATTGACTCCTGTGATTATGAAAGGCTGAGAAGTTCCACAGTCTGCTGTCTGCAATTTGGAGGTCTAAAAAGCGAGTGGTGTAGTTCCAGTCCAAGTCAGGAGGCCTGAGAACCATGACAGCCGATAGTGTAAATCCTAGTCTGAGCCTGAAGACCCCAGAACCAGGAGAGCTGATGTCCAAGGGCAGAAGATGGATGGTCCAGCTCAAGCACAGAGCATGGATCTGCCATTCCTCTTCCTTTTTGCTCTGTTTGGGCCATCAGTGCATTGGATGCTGCCCACCCACATTGGTACGGGCAGATCTTCTTTATTCAATTTACTGATTCAATTACTAATCTCTTCCAGAAATTCCCTCACAGACACACCCAGAAATAACGTTTTATCAGCTGTGTAAGCACCCCTTAGCCCAGTTAAATTGACATACAAAATTAACCTTCACAGCATCTTTCTCAGTTTAATTCAGAAATTCAAGTGGAACTGGGAACAGAAACAAACAGCTATTTCTAAAAAAATCTATTTATCTGTCAACAAATATTTATTCAAATTAGATGCAAGGTATTGCACTAGTTTTGGACACAAAGGTGAGCAAAGCATGGTCCCTTGTTATTATTGATTCATTCTTCCAGTAAAAAACCACTTATTGAACACCTACTATGTGCCAGGTACAGAGAGGCAGGGGATACAGCCATGACACAGATGTGAAGCCTACCTTCATGGAACTTCTTGTCTAAAAGGCAACAAACACAGACCAATCTGGCCCATCAGGAAGGGAACCACCAGGCACCAGGCACTGCACCAGTGCTTCACCCACATCCTGTCTGACCCTCACGACAGCCCTCTCTGAGGTAGGGCTCAAGATCCCAGTTTAGCAGATGGGGAAACTGAAACTCAGGGTGTGACGTGACTTGTCCAAAGCCACACAGGGCAAATATGAGAGGAAATCAGGCCCAGCTAATCACAGAATCTGTGTGCTTTCTGTTAGTGATATCAGCAACTACTAAGACTGCTGGAGCACTTATGATGTGGTTGGCCCTTTTTAAAACATGTTAAAGACTAAACTGGCCAGGCACAGTGGCTCACGCCTATAATAATCTCAGCACTTTGGGAGGCCAAGGTGGGCAGATCACCTGAGGTCAGGAATTCAAGACCAGGCCGGCCAACGTGGTGAAACCCTGTCTCTAGTAAAAATGCAGAAATTAGCTGGGCGTGGTGGCATGTGCCTGTAATCCCAGCTACTCAGGAGGCTGAGGTACAAGAATCGCTTGAACCCGGGAGGCGGAGGCTGCAGTGAGCCAAGATCATGCCACTGCACTCTAGCCTTGACAACAGAGTGAGGCTCTGTCTTTAAAAAAAAAGACTAAACTAACTTATTTGATCCTTGCAACACCCCATGTGATGGGTACCATTAAGCACAGAGATGTTAAGGAACTGACTCAAAGTCACACAGCTGGGAAGTGGCAGAAGAGATATTTGAGCCCAGACAATCAGGATCCAGAGCCCTCTATGCCTGTCAGTCTGCTGTCTCCCTCTTGTAATGCTGTGAGAGCAGGTTCTATAGGCAGTGAGATCAGGGAAAGAGCACTGGCCTCAGGCAAGATCAACACAGACTTGTTGGGAGGATTATTTAAGTTCATTCAGTCATTCAACAAGCAGGTACAAGGCACCTGATACATATACCCAACCCAAGTTTTAGGGATACAGTGATGAGGAAAAACAGACACATTTCTCCCATCATGGAGCCTACGGTCTCATGGGGAAGACGAGTTTAAACAAATAACCTCCAAACGAGTATTCAAGCTGAGATGAGAGAGAGAAAGGAGAGAGAAACGTTGTTCTAAGAGCAGGATCTGGACCCAGGCTTCATCGGATGGGCCAGGGAAGGCTCCCCCTAAGGATGAGTGCAGTTACCTAGGCAGAAGGAGGGTGAGAATGCCCAGGCTGAGGGGGCAGCACAGGCAAAGCCCCTGGGTTGGAGGGAACATGGTACTTTTGAGAATAGAACTCAGTGGGTCTGGAGTAGAGAAAGTGATGGAGAAAGACAAAAAGTGACACCGAATGAATTAGGGCAGGAGCGGGAATGTAAAGGGGGAGGTGAGTGGGCAGATTCAGATGCACATTTTTTAAGGTTACTCTAGCTACAGTGTGCAAAACAGAATGGAAGGCAGGCGTGAATGAAGGGGGTACCTTTCAGAGGATATTGCAATAGTCTGTGCTAGACTATTTGGGGAGTGGGAGACGGACAGCACCACAGGATCCAAACTATATTTAGAAGCCAAAATTGACAGGATCAGATGATGGCTTGAAATTCGGCAGTGATGGAGAGGGAGGTATCTCCCAGGGTCTTGAATGTGCCTGGTGGGGGTATCTGTTGAGATGGAGCGGTGAACCAGGCTGTAAGGGATCCCCCTTCAGCTCCTGCACTGAGGAGGCAGCTGGGCAATTGGTGCAGAATCTGAATCTCAAATGGTCATTAGTCTCATTTAGAATGGAAGACTAGAGATAAAGCCAAGCTCGAGCCAAGAGATAATCATCAGGCAGCTTCCTTAATGGCCACCAGACAAATTTGGCACCGGGCAGAAGAGACGCTAATGACTGCAGGAGGGACTCCAGCCCTGAGAGTACACCAAGTTAGTCTTGAGAGACAAAAGGCCCGGCAGCTGTCCTGGGCTCACCCCAGCAGGCTTCGGGAACCCATCATTTCCTCACTGTGCAGTGGGGGTCAATTTCAGGATCCTAGAGCCAGGAACACCTGGCACAGCCTAAAGGTTTTATTTTTAACTCTTCTTGTCTGAGTCCCCGGTCCTGCAGCAGAAGCAGCAGTCAGCTGGGGCTTTGCCATGGGTTCTAGCACTGGGTGCTTAGTGGTTAGAGAGGAATGGGGGGCAATTCTGCCCTCAGGGAATATTTGGTGATTTCTGGAGCTAATTTAGATTGTTACAACTGGGGGCAGAGTGCTACTGGCCTCTAGTGGGTGGAGGTCAGAGATGCTACTGCACATCCTGGAATACACAGCACAGTTCCCCACAAACAAAGAATTATTGGGCCCCAAATATCAACAGTGCAAAGGGTAAGAAACCCTGGCTCAGAGCCAAGGCTGTGAAGTCAGACAGGTTCGGGTCTGAAATCCTGGTTTTGCCATACATTGGCTGGTTGATCTTGGGCAACTTATCTGACTTCTCTGAGCCTCAGTTTCTCCATCTGTCAAACGGGATTAATACTGATACTCGGGACTGGGTGTGGTGGCTCACGCCTGTAATCCCAGCACTTTGGGAGGCAGAGGCAGGCAGTTCACAAGGTCAAGAGTTTGAGACCAGCCTGACCAACATGGTGAAACCCCATCTCTACTAAAAATACAAAAATTAGTCAGGCGTCATGGCATACGCCTGTAATCCCAGCTACTCTGGAGACTGAAGCAGGAGAATCGCTTGAACCTGGGAGACAGAGGTTGCAGTGAGCCGAGATTTTGCTACTGCCCTCCAGCCTGGGCAACAGAGCAAGACTCCATCTCAAAAAAAAAAAAAAAAAAAATAGTGACTCACCTCAGAAAGACGACATGAGGATTAGATGAGATCACTGACTGTAAAGAGCTTGAGGGGAATGTTTACTCATCCTTCAAGTGAGCAGGGACTGGGTCTACTCCCAAAGCCAAGTCCTTTGTATGCTGGAGAAGGGAATGCAGAGTGGTAAGAATGAGGACCCTGCAGCCACAGTGCTGGGTCTCAGCGTGGACTCAGTCACCTACTAGCAGTGACACCTTGCGCAAATTGCTCATTTTTTGAAGCCTCAGTTTCCTCATCTGTGAAATGGAGATGATCACAGTACCCAGGATGGAGAGTGGATGTGAGGACTTAGGAGCTAATTTTTGTAAATATCTTGGCATAATGTCTAGTACACAGCAGCACTCAATAAATATGAAGGAATGTTACAAAAGACAAAAAGAATCAGCACTGCCTCGTTTCCTAGTGGCAGGCAAGATAGCAACCCAAACTGCTATATTGTAACTCAGAGCTTCCAGAGATGCTAGAATTCCAAATACTCTGTCCATGGTCCCTATGAGAACCTTCATTTGTCAGACTGTACACACCGCTTTTCATTTTAGAAGATATGGTCCCCATTTGGATGATAATAGTGGCTGTTTAGGAGGCCCTGTTGTGCTAAGCACTGCTCAGAGAAGCCCCTCCTCTCCAGGAGTTTCGAGATCATTCAGCTCAATGGTGGAATGTTTCAGATGTGCAATTTAAGGATCAGAGCCTGTAACTTGCAGTTAGAGGCAGAGCAGACTCCAGAGGCTAGCAGTACTCGAGAATCCCAACTGAGGCCGCTTCCACAAGCACAGGAAGGCATCAAGGTTCTTCTTGTTCCCATGGTCCTGGGTTATGTTTACCTCGCTGACATTGTGAGGATAAAATGAAATAATCCATGTTAATGTCTACACAGTGTGCCTGGCATATAGCAGGAACCAAATGTTAGCTATTATTATTTACGGTCCTGGCACTTTTTAAAGGGCATGTAAAATAAATATCTTTGAATCTCATAAAAATACATTTCCAAAAGCTTACATCAAGCATCTTTAAAATGCAACTCTGACATAATTTAGTCACCTGGTTCCCCTGGCTAATATCAAGGAGTTTTTGTTAGCGTGTGTGAGTTTTTTAAATGTCCATGAGTTGAGGCTCCAGGTTCTACACAGGTTGTCAAAGGGTCTGCCCCTCTAGGGTTAGGATGGTAAGACGGTCTCAAGCCATCAGGCAGGTGTTGCTGGGTGAACACCACTTGGACCATGCAATCATGGGAAGTCCTCTTAAAACTTACCCCTTATGCCATTCAAGTTTTTTGTTTTTTTTTTAAAGCAGATCCATAAGCCAGAGTGGCAGAAGGGCATCGTGGTTGCAGCTTTGATTCTCATAAATCCACATTTGAACCCATGTGTTGCCTCTTCCGGGACATGTAACCTTGGGCAAGTCGCCCCGTCTGTTTGAGCATCAGTTTCCTTCGCAATGATGATAGTACTCAGCTCAGTATGTTAATGTTAGTATTATTAAGAGAAGTAAAGAAGAGCAAGTTTAAGATTTGAGGTTGATATAGGAAAGAGGAGAAATACTGGGGTTTGAAGAAGGAGTCCCATGGGTTATCTCACTTTTTCCCAAGTCCCACTTCTGCCATTTGATTGGGTGACCTGGGCAGGTCACTCATCTGCCTTAGACCAGTTTCTTCATCTGCAAGGAGTCCCATAATACCTTAAATGAGACGACCCACAGGCAAGCACTTTGTTAGTGATAAAGCCAAAAAGATGTATTCATTGTATCTGTGATCCCTTTTCAGAAAGAACTGTCAGCATTCTACAAATATTTATTGTGCCTCATGCATGATACTAAAAATGTTTAAACATACCCTGATATTTAAATTTTTAAATTAAACTTTTTAAACATATCATAGTTCTTATTTTATTCCATTCTACTTCTTCAAAATTATTCTATATATTTTAAAGAAATAAAAAAACTGCACAGAGCTAGTCATTTTGTCCTGTTTGCCAAATAGTTCCAGATCACTGCCTTTGGGGCACTTGATAAGATTGCCCCGCCCCCTTGTGGTTGAGTGGAGCCGTGTGACTAGTTGTGGCCAATAAGCTGTGAGCAGAAATGACAACTGTCACTTCGAGGCCAGAGCATTTAATTGAGGGTGCCATGTCCTCTAGAGCTTCAGCTGTCCCATTAGCAAGGCAACTGACAGTGATGAGATGGCAGCTGCACCCTCAGCAGAGCCTCGGTGTGACTGTGACCAGCAGAGCCTTCTGAGGACCTGCCCTGGCTGCACTGGCATGGGGCTTAAATGAGAGACTAATGTGTGCAGTGTTTACTTCTGAATTCTGGAACCACTGAATTTTTAACTTTTCAAAAGTTTACTTTTATAGTAAAATTAACTTTAATAATATATTTTATTTAACCCCATACATCCAAAAGATTATCACTTCAATCTTTTTTTTTTTTCTTTTTTTGGTGGGAGACGGGGTCTCGCTCTGTTGCCCAGGCTGGAGTGAAGTGGCATGATCTTGGCTCACTACAACCTCCGCCTCCTGGGTTCAAGCAATTCTCCTACCTCAACCTCCCGAGTAGCTGGGATTACAAGTGCCCGCTGCCATGCCCAGCTAATTTTTGCATTTTAGTAGAGATGGGGTTTCACCATGTTGCCCAGGCTGGTCTCAAACTCCTGAGCTCAGGCAATTCAACTGCCTCAGCCTCCCACAGTGCTGGGATTACAGATGTGGGCCACCTCGCTGGGCCAAATCATTTTTTTTTAAATCCTTTGTGAGGCCAAGCACAGTGGCTCATGCCTGTAATCCCAGCACTTTGGGAGGCCAAGATGGGCGAATCATTTGAGGTCAGGAGTTCGAGACCATCCTGGCCAACATGGTGAAAACCCATCTCTGCTAAAAATACAAAAGTTAGCTGGGCCTGGTGGTGCAAACCTGTAGTCCCAGCTACTCAGGAAGCCGAGGCAGGAGACTCACTTGAACCCAGGAGGCACAGGTTGCAGTGAGCTGAGATCATGCTATTGCACTCCAGCCTGGGCGACAGAGAGAGACTGCAACTCAAAAAAAAAAAATCCTTCATGAGAAAAGTTATATATTCTTTTTTACAAACCAAGTCTTAGGCTTTTACATTTATAGCCCATCTCAATTCAGGCGAGCCACAATTCCTGTGCACCGCAAGCCCCGGTGGCTTATGGCTAGTGTCTATGGACGGCCGTGTTGTACAGCAATTTATCATCCCCTAAAACTGAAACTCTATACCCATTAAACACTAACTCCACGTTCCTCCCATTGCCCAGCCCCTGGTAACCACTATTCTACTTTCTGTTTCTGTGAATTTGACTACTCTAAGCACCTCATGTAAGTGGAGTCATACAGTATTTGTCTTTTTGTGACTGTCTTACTTCACGTAGCGCAGTGTCCTCATGGTTCATCCGTTTGGTAGCATGTGACAGAACTTTCTTCCCATTTAAGGCTGAATAATATTACATCGTGTGTATCTGCCATGTTTTCCCTGTCCATGCATCCATTGATGCACACTTGGTTTGCTTCTATGTTTTTGTGATTGTGATGCTGCTGCTATGAACATGGGTATGGGTATATAAATGTTGACTCCTTTTTAATTAATTTATGACTGTGTGTGTGTTGTTGCTGTTAAAATGGGATTTTACCATGCTCACTGCTTTGGCAATCTGGTTTTTTTATGTACCAATATATCAGGAGCATTTCCATGAAATTAAATATTCTTCTACCTCATTGTTCTGAACAGCCAAATAGTATATCTTATGTGGCTCTGTGATCATTTATTTATCCAATCTGCTGCTGTCAGACATTTAGGTCATTTCCAATTGTTAATTACATTTGACAAATAGTCTCTCCCTTTCATAATGCCTCACCTCTAACAGAGTGGACAGTAAGAGGACACATTCAGATGGAGGATGGCGTGGCCACCTCAGGGCATCCACTGTCACCAGTGTTTTGCCACAGAAGACCCAACTTCTTTGTAACTGTAGAGGGCACAGCCCTCTCTGGGCATTGCAAGGAGAGCTGTGCACAGCTGTGAAGAGTGTTAGAGTCAGAGGGCTATGAACAGTACCAGGTCCTGCCATGTTCCAGCTCTCAGACAGCCTCTCTGAGCCTCAGTTTCCTTATTTGGAAAACGAGGATAATGATACTGGCCCCTTGGTATTATTTATTATTATTATTATTATTTGAGATGGAGTCTGACTTTGTCACCCAGGCTGGTGTGCAGCAGCACGATCTCAGCTCACTGCAACCTCTGCCTCCTGGGTTCAAGCGATTCACCTGCCTCAGCCTCCTGAGTAGCTGGGATTACAGGTGCGTGCCACCAAAGCTGGCTAATTTTTGTATTTTCAGTAGAGACGGGGTTTCACCATGTTGGCCAGGCTGGTCTTGAACTTCTGACCTCGTGATCCACGCGACTCAGCTTCTCAAAGTGCTGGGGATTACAGGCGTGAGCCACTGCGTCTGGCCTATCCATCCATTTGTTGATGGACATTGAGGTTGATTCTATATCTTGACTATTTGAATAATACTGCAACAAACATAGGAGTGCAGATATCTCTTGAACATACTGATTCGATTTCATTTCCTTTGGATACATACCTAGTAGTGGGAATCATATAGTATTTCTATTTTTAGTTTTTTGAGGAACTTCCATACTGTTTTCCCTAATGGCGATTTTTTTTTTTTTGAGACAGAGTCTCACTCTGCTACTCAGGCTGGAGTGCAGTGGTGCGATCTCAGCTCATTGCAACCTCTGCCTCCTGTGCTCAAGCGATTCCCCTGCCTCAGCCTCCTGAGTAGCTGGGACTACGGGCTCCTGCCACCACACCTGGCTAATTTTTGTATTTTTAGTAGAGACAGGGGTTTCATTACGTTGGCCAGGCTGGTCTCAAACTCCTGACCTCAGGTGATCCACCTGAGGTCACATAAAGTGCTCACTGACATGCCTTCAAGCCTCCCAGAGGTACATGTGTTCTCCTAACCAGCTGAAAAGAAGCCTCTAGCAGGGCACGGTGGCTCACACCTATAATCCCAGCACTTTGGGAGGCTGAGGCAGGCAGATCACTTGAGGTCAAGAGTTTGAGACCAGCCTGGCCAATATCATGAAACCCCGTCTCTACCAATAATACAAAAATTAGCTGGATATGGTGGCAGGTGCCTGTAATCCCAGCTACTCGGGAGGCTGAGGCACAAGAATTGCTCGAACCTGGGAAGCAGAGGTTGCAGTGAGCTGAGATTGAGCCACTGCAGAATGAGACACAGCCTGGGCAACAGAATGAGACCCTGTTGAAAGAAAGAAAGGAAGAAAAGAAGAAAGAAAAAGAAAGAAAGAAAGAAAGAAAGAAAGAAAGAAAGAAAGAAAGAAAGAAAGAAAGAAAAGAAAGAAAGAAAGAAAGAAAGAAAGAAAAGAAAGAAAGAAAGAAAGAAAGAGAGAAAGGGAGAGAGGAAAGAAAGAAAGAAAGAGAAGGAGGAGGGAAGGAAGGAAGGGAGGGAGGGAGGGAGCCTCCAAAGGTCAAAGCATATAGTTATAAAGGTGAATACCTAGGCAATGGGACGGTTCATTTGGACAAGGGAGCGCTGCTCTAATCTCACCTGTAGGTGGCCAGCCTTCTCCCGTGTAGGCAATGTTCACTGTGCTAAGGGAAAGTAGGGAAAGTATTCCTGCTTCTGTTTACCCACCTGGAGTCAAGCGCCTTTAGCCAAGGCAAACACTCCTATAGGACAAGGGCCAAGTCATTTCAGGGCTATGTCCTCTGCCCCTGGGGTTGCTAGATTTAGCAAATAAAAATACTGGGCAGGGGCCGGGGGCGGTGGCTCACGCCTGTAATCCCAGCACTTTGGGAGGATGAGGCGGGTGGATCACTTGAGGTCAGAAATCCGAGACCAGCCTGGCCAAGATGGTGAAAGTCTGTCTCCACTTAAAAAAAAAAAAACTGGGCAGGAAGTCCAGTTAAATTTCAGATAAGCTACAAATAATTTTTACTAAGTATGCTCCATGCATT
Source organism: Cacajao melanocephalus (assembly GCA_963573385.1). NCBI lineage: Eukaryota > Metazoa > Chordata > Mammalia > Primates > Pitheciidae > Cacajao > Cacajao melanocephalus. The sequence goes on along the minus strand of CAUYLG010012477.1, from coordinate 73,183 downwards.
ATTTGGAAACATACTTATACTAAAAGGATATTCATTATTTACCTGAAATTCACATTTACCAGGGCTTCCTGTATTTTTTCTGACGACTCAAGCTGCCCTTAGATGACTATACCGCACACGGCTGGCACACGGTAGGTATCGATTGAAGGAGGGATGTGTTTCACCTTTGAACTGGGGGCAAAATCAAAATTTTACGTTTCACTGGGTCAGAGAGGACTTTCTAGTTACTGCCGTGAGTTTTAATTATCAAAAATGAAACTGTTTACTTTGACCAAAAGGGAACAGAAAGCCATAGATCTGCCTGAGTTACTGGCAGGAGTCAAGAAGGGAAATCTGTTCTTTATAGAGCAAGTTTGCAGATGGAGGAGAAGACGTAAGGCTATTTCCTCCTTGTCCCCACTCAATTCCAGCCTACTCAATTCATTCATTCAACAAATATTTATTGACTGCCTACTGCATGCCAGGCACTGTTCAACAAATCAATGGAATTATTATTATTATCCTTCTTATTGTCCCATTTGATTAAAGAGGAAAACTGAAGTCCAGAGAAGTTAGGTGAGCTGCCCAAGGTAACATAGCAGGTGGGTGTTGGATTTAAGATTAACACCCAATATATCCAATACCTGAGCCCTTGCTCTTTCCATTGTGTGACTGTAGAGGTATGAGGCACTCTGAGTGAGGCACAGAGAACAGAAGGATCTCATCAGGTAGAACTCATGCAGAGAGCCTGCAGCCCCTCAGCCAACACCCAGTATTATCCTTTTACCTCTGATGCATCTACCTGGCTCCCCTTTAATAACTGCCCCTTGTCCCAAGTCACACTCAGCTCTTGCCTCAACAACAGCAATAATTTCCAGGTTGGACCACCTCTCTGGCTCCCTCCAATCTGTTCTTCACACAGCAGCAGAATGATCTATATGAAAGGTAAATGCAATCATGTCACCTTTCTACTATGTCACCTTTCTACCATGTCACCTTTCCACCTTTCTTTCTTCTTTCTTTTTCTTTCTTTCTTTTCTTTCTTTCTTTCTTTTTCTTTCTTTCTTTCTTTCTCTCTCTTTCTTTCTTTCTTCTTTCTTTCTTTCCCTCTCCCTCTTTCTTTCTTTCCCTCTCCCTCTTTCTTTCTTTTTAGGATGATGCTTCAGCAAACGCTGGTGAGAACAAAAAACTCAGAGTGACAGTAAGTGCAGGTAGAAGGTCTCAGGGCAAGGTCAGAGGTCAGAGAGCTTGGCTCCAGATCCCAGAGAACATCAACAGGCTGAGTTTCAAATAGGGCTGAACTAGAGGAGTCAAAAAATCCGCAAAAATGCTGCCTTCCACTCAGGGAGCAGAGAGTCACTGGCCCTGTGTATCAGGGGAGGAAAGCATCCTGTGTCTCTCCTCTGTGGGATTGCCAATTTCAGTGCAAAACCCACAATCACAGTGAACAAAGTCTGCTCAGCTCTCATCACTTCAACAGAATTTTATAAGGCAAAGAGAGAGCTATTCAGGGAAGGGCTGGGCATGGTGGTGGATGCCTGTAGTCCCAGCTACTCAGGAGGCTGAGGCAAGAGTCTGGAGTTGTAGCATACTATGATGATGCTTATGAGTAACTACTGCACTCCAGCCTGGGCAATATAGTGAGACCCTGGCTCTAAAATATATATATATATATATATATATATATGTATGTGTGTGTGTGTGTTTGTGTGTGTGTGTGTGTGTGTGTGTGTTGTCTACACACACACACACACATACACATAAAGTTATTTTTTGAGACAGAGTCTCACTCTTTCTCCCAGGCTGTAGTGCAATGGCGTGATCTCTGCAACCTCTGCCTCCTGGGTTCAAGCAATCTCCTGCCTCAGCCTCCCAAGTAGCTGGGATTAGAGGTGCCCACCACCATGCTCAGCTAATTTTTGTAGTTTTAGTAGAGATGGGGTTTTACCATATTGGCCAGGCTGGTCTTGAACTCCTGACCTCAGGTGATCCGCCTGCCTCCTAAAGTGCTGGGATTACAGGCATGAGCCATTGCACCTGGCCTTAAAATATATATTTTTAAAAAGAGGAAGACAGGAGAAGAGAGGAAGCCATTATACAGGAGGGACTTAGCGTACAATTGTCATCCCTGCCTGCCTTCCTTCAGCGGCCAGAGTCTCACTCTGTTGCCCAGGCTGGAGTGCAGTGGTGCGATCTCGGCTCACTGCAACCTCTGCCTCCCAGGTTACAGCAATTCTCCTGCCTCAGCCTCCTGAGTAGCTGGGATTATAGGCATACACCACAACACCCAGCTAATTTTCGTAATTTCAGTAGAGACAGGGTTTCAGTTAGCCAGGCTGGTCTTGAACTCCTAACCTCAGGTGATCCGCCCGTCTTGGCCTCCCAAAGTGCTAGGATTACAGGCGTGGGCCACCAAACCTGGTCCATGTTTGATTTTTTTTTTTAAGTGTAGTATCTCCTTAGTTCATGAACAGCAAAATTGCAGCATTTGCCTTCCCTAAGCCAGATCCGGGAATTCCTGAAATAGAAGAGTAGCATTCACTCTTCCCTGGCCACCACAATTCAGGTTCCTGTAAAGCCAGCAGATGTTTGGCAAAGAAAAATGACAGGACCACGAGACCTGAGTTAGTGACCCAGCTCTGCCACTTACCTGCTATGGGACCTTAAGCAAGAACTTCTTTCTCCCTGAGCCTGCTTCCTTGTTCATAAAACCAGGGCATCAGATAAGAACAAAGATTTTAAATCTTTTTCTTAGCAGCAAAATCTCTTGTTCAAGAAAATGTTACATACACCTATTCTGTGGTGGAATAGGGATGTAGAAGCCAGGAGAGGTGACTCATGCCTATAATCCCAGCACTTTGGGAGGCCAAGGCCAATGGATCACTTGAGGTCAGAAGTTTGAGACCAGCCTGGCCAACATGGTGAAACCCCATCTCTACTAAAAATACAAACATTAGCCAGGCGTTGTGGTGCACACCTGTAATCCCAGCTACTCAGGAGGCTGAGGTAGGAGAATGACTTGAACCTGGGAATCAGAGGCTGCAGTGAGCCAAGATTGCATGACTGCACTCTAGCCTGGGCAACATAGTGAGACTCCATCTCAAAAAAAAAAAAAAAAAGAAAGAAAGAATAGGAACGTTGGACTCAGCAAGTAGACCATTTCCAACCTCTTTCTGTGGGAGGCCCTTCTCTTTGAGTGAAAAAAACATTGAATGAGCTGATGTCTAAGGATGCTTTGAGCCCTGCCATTTTAGAAATCGATACATACTTTCAGGAACTGGAGGATTTAGTTTGGGAAAGAAAAGGTTCTGCACTGCAGCTGGCTCACCCTGTGACCTTGCTTAAGTGCCTTGCCCATATAGACCTCAGTCTTGGAGACTTTCGGACTCCTCTAGCTCAGCTCTATTTGAAACTCAGACTGTTGATGTTCTCTGGGATCTGGGGCCAAGCACTGGACTTTGTTGTCCAAGTCCTTCCAGCTTTGACACTCTAGGCCTCTGCCCTGGTAAGGCTGTGGGAAAAGAAGACCCAGGGAGGAGTGTATAGGCGGAAGGGGTATTGACAAATAGATGAATATCTATTACAAAAAGGTGAAAAATCACCTTAAAAATAAGGTGATTTGGCCGGGCACTGTGGCTCACGCCTGTAATCCCAGCATTTTGGGAGGCCAAGACAGGTGAATCACGAGGTCAAGAGATTGAGACCATTCTGGCCAACATGGTGAAACTCTGTCTCTATTTAAAAAAAAAAAAAGTTATTTTTCAGAGATTCCACTCAGGGACAATCCAAGAAGTAACTCAGGTAGGACTGAGGTTTGTACGAGGCAATAAGACCCCAGATCAGAAATCAATTAAAGAAGTCATGGCCAGTTTCTGTGCTAGAAAGGAGGAGAACTAGGGGATTGTATTATGTGGAATTGTATTGTGTGAGATAGATGAATAGATAGATAGAAGGGTGGATGGATGGATAGATGGATAGATGAATAGGTTAATAGATGAACAGATGGATAGATGGGTAAATGGATGGACAGATGGTGGAAGCTTGGGTGGACATATGGATGAACTGATGGATGGATGGATGGATGGTTTGATGGATAGATGGACAGATGGATGAAAGCTTGGGTGGATGAATGGATAGATGAACATCTAAATGAAATTTGGGCAGAAGAATGGATAGACGATTAATGGAAAATTGGATGGATAAGTAGATGAATGGACAGATGAATGGAAGGTTGGGTAGACATATGGCTGAATGAATGGGTGGATGGATAGATAAATGGACAACGAATTGACGGACAGGTAAGTAGATGGAGGAAAGTGTTTAGGAGAGTCGTTTGGTGGAGAGAATGGGTACATATATTTGGCAGGTGGGAAGATGTTCAGATAAATGGGCAGGCAGATGCAAGTTGGTAAGTAGATAGGTTTGTGGATGCATAGGCAGTTAAACAGAAAGGTTGGTGGGTGAATGGGCAGGCAGGGGTATGCCCAGGTGGTTGGATGGGTGGGTGGGTGGATAAGTAGGTTTTACAATGTAAGGGGAATGAGAGGACAAAACTTGATTGATTGATGATTGATTGGCTTATTTGGTTTTCTTAGCCATCTACCTCATTTCCTCTTCCATATCCTACTCCCGTTCGGCCAGACACCTGAAAAGTTAACAGCAAGTTTCTCTATTTGTGGAAATTATACCACTTACAAGATTATTTGGCCAGGCGTGGTGGCTGGCACCTGTAATCCCAGCACTTTGGGAGGCCGAAGAGGGCAGATCACTTGAGGTCAGGAGTTTGAGACCAGCCTGGCCCACAAGGTGAAACCCCATCTCTACTAAAAATACAAAAATTAGCCAGGTGTGGTAGTGGACGCCTATAGTCCCAGCTACTCAGGAGGCTGAGACAGGAGAATTGCTTGAACCCAGGAGGTGGGTGGAGGTTACAGTGAACTGAGATTGCGCCACTGCACTCCACCCTGGGCAACAGGGCAAGACTCTGTCTCAAAAAAAAAAAAAAAAAAAAAAAAAAAGATTATATTATGTAGTCACTGAAATACAGTAATCTTAGAAAGAACCCAGACAGAACATTCCATCTGGTGCTACCATGCCTTTAACACTTTGTTGACACTTGTGATTCTCCCTTTTAAAAAAGAGAAAATAGACTCTGAAATCAGAGTCTCAGACAGGCAATGAAATATAACATTACAAACAGTCCCCGACTTACACGATGGTTCAACTGACACTTTTTTGACTTTATTATGGTGCAAAAGCAATGGGCATTGAGTAGAAACTGTACTTGGAATTTTGAATTTTGATCTTTTTCTGGGCTAGCAATATATGCTTTGACTTGGAGCTGCAGCTGGCAGTCAGCCACAGGACTGTGAGGGTAGACAGCAGATACCCCACTGCGGACTGGCTGCCAGATGACTTTGCCCAACTGTAGACTATTTTTAAGTGTTCTGAGCACGTTTAAGGGAGGTGATACTCAGCTATGATTTTCAGTAGATTAAGAGTATTAAATGAATTTTTGACCTAGGATATTTTCAATTTACAATGGGTTTATCAGAATGTAACCTCATATTAAGTCAAGGAGCATCTGAATTTTGTTTTCGTTTGGTTTAGTTTTACTGTTACTTTGTGTATACCACACAAATTAGGATAGTGTGACAAAGGGTTTCCTTTTTATACAAATGTATTTAAGTAAAGTGATTCAACTATAAGTTAAATAGGAAGCAAATAGTATTTATCACAAGAGATGATGGGTATGGCAAAGTTCCTGGAGACATTTGCAGATATTTGTTCTGGGCATGTCATGTCCAGACTAACGGGTCACTCCAGATCCTTCATGAGCCCACCCTGCTCAGCCCACCCAGTCTCTTCCACACCTCTCCTGCTCTCCCCATTCTCATACACACCCATGAATCTTCTTTATTTTCTACTCACTTGCCAGGCTCTCTGTTGCCTTCAGAACTTTGTACTTGTACGTTCCTCTATCCTGAATGCTCTCCTTTTCTTTCTTTCTTTTTTGAGATGGAGTCTCACTCTGTCGCCCAGGCTGGAGTGCAGTGGAGCGATCTTGGCTCACTGCAACCTCCACCCCGGGGTTCAAGCCATTCTCCAGCCTCAGCCCCCCAAGTAGCTGGGATTACAGGCGCATGCCACCATGTCCAGCTAATTTTTGTATTTTTAGTAGAGATGGGGTTTCACCATATTGGCCAGGCTAGTCTCAAACTCCTAACCTCAGGTGATCCACCTGCGTCAGCCTCCCAAAGTGCTGGGATTACAGGTGTGAGCCACCGTGCCCAGCCCTCTCTCCTTTTTAAGAGAATTCCTACTCAGCCCTGGGATCTCAGTTTAGATGCGGCGTAATCCAAGAAGCCTTGCCTCGTCCTCCCAGCAGGGCTGCAAGTCCTTCCTCAGGCTCACAGGGCAGCCTGCACTGCCTCCATCACACTGCCCACCCGGCCCACGCAGGAGACACAGCCCGGCCAGCTGCCTATACTGCTGAGGGGGCTGGGGAGGACTAGGACTCTGTCCTCACTCACTCATTTACCACAGTTTTCCCAAATGCCTGCTTAGGTGCCAGGCACTGTTCTAGGTGCTGGAGATAGAGCAGTAAACAGGACAAAGTTATTTATTTATTTAAAAAAGTGAAAAATGGCCAGGCGCAGTGGCTCGCACCTGTGATCCCAGCACTTCAGGAGGCTGAGGTGGGCAGATCACTTGAGTCCAGAAATTCAAGCCAGCCTGGGCAACACGGTGAAATCCCGTCTCTACAAAAAATACAAAAATTAGCCAGGCGTGGTGGCATGTACCTGTAGTCCCAGCTTTTCAAGAGAGGCTGAGGTAGGAGGACAGTTTGAGTCTCGTAGGTAGAGGTTGCAGGGAGCCAAGATCGTGCCACTGCAGAAAAAGAAAAAATAATGTATTTTGTCCAGCTTCCCCTCTAGAATGAAGAGGGAATTAGATAAAATGAATAAAAACAAATATATATATATATATATATATATATATATATATATATATATATCTTCCATACATTTTCCACTTGTAATAAGCCCTTTCAAGAAATTAAGGCAGGGCTCGGTGGCTCACAACTGTAATCCCATCACTTTGGAAGGCCAATGTCGGCAGGTCACCTGAGGTTAGGAGTTCAAGACCAACATGGCCAACATGGCAAAACTCCATCTCTACTAAAAATGCAAAAATTAGCAAGGCATGGTGGTGCATGCCTATAAATCCCAGCAACTCAGGAAGATAAGGGTGGAGAATTGTTTGAACCCAGAACTCAGGAGGCTGAGGTTGCAGTCAGCTGAGACTGCACTACTGCACTCCAGCCTGGGAGACAGAGGGAGACTCCATCTCAAAAAATTAAAATAAAAAAATAAAACAGGCTTAGGGAATTTTTTTTTAAGGATAGTGATGGCAACAGCAGCTTCTATTTTATTTTTATTTTTAAATTTTTCTCAGCATATTATACCTCTGTGTGGCTGCTATTTTTGTGTGGGGTCAAATGAGGCCTCTCTGAGAAGGTGACATTTGTACAAAAACCTGAAGGAAGTGAGGGAAAGAGGAACAACGGAAGAGAAAGGATGAACTCTCCAGGGGCAAACCAGCATGGCATGTTTAAGGTCCATCTAACTAGGTCTAACCGCACCCTGCACGCCTGCACACCCGGGTCTGACCGCACACCGCACGCCTGCACACCCGGGTCTGACCGCACACCGCACCCCTGCACACCCGGGTCTGACCGCACACCGCACCCCTGCACACCTGGGTCTGACCGCACACCGCACCCCTCAATACCTGGGTCTGACCGCACACCACACGCCTGCATACCTGGGTCTGACCGCACATCGCACCCCTGCATACCTGGGTCTGACCGCACACTGAAGCAGCATGAGTTTCCAGGAAGCAGCAAGCCTGGGCCTGTGGCACCCATTCTGGGGTTCAAGGAGGAGGCTCCCCTAGGCCTGAGAACATGTTCTGAGCAAACAGCAGGGAGAAAGCCTTCTTCATCAGCATACCAGCCGACTCTGAGCCCAGCCTGAGAGACTGCCAACATTTGCAGAGATACTTCCTGTTAACATTTACCTTGGCTGATGTTTATTAATTGGGTCTATTAATAGACTTTTTTTTGGCCTTTTCTAAGGAATAACTTCTAGAAGAAGCATTCCTCCCCAGTTAGGCAGTGCCTTGCACAATGCTTCGGGTTTGTAAATTGCTTTTCCATCCTTATCTCTTGACTTATTCATTTACTTATCCATAGCACACAATTATTGAGCAGGGAACAAGACAGACTCAACCCCTGCCCTTGAGGAGCATATATTTTTTAGGAGAGACAAGTGTGGAGGACCCTGGTGGCTCATTTTCTTCCTGCCTTTGGTAGTTTAGCAGAGCTCACTCTGCTGGACTGGGCCAGTCTGCAGGGAACAGCTGACATCAACTTTGGTGGATAGCAGTGTTCCTGCATGCAGAGGACTCTTCCTGAGTTCTCAGCATGCAGCCCTGGGCCATGGTGTATTAGTCAGGCTCTCCAGAGAAACAGAACAAATAGGATATAGAGAGATACATATATAAGAGGGTATTTATTCTGGGAGTTGGCCCACACAATTATGGAGGCCAAGAAGTCCCATAATCTGTGATTTGCAAACAGGACAGCCAGGAAAGCCTTTGTGTGATTCAGTCCAAATCTGAAGACCCAAAAACCAAGAGCTTCAATGTTGGAGGGCAGGAGAAGATGGATGTCCCAGCTCAAGGAGAGAGAGAGAGAGAGAGAAAGAGAATTTACTCTTCCTCCAGCATTTTATTCTATATTCTATATTATTCTTCCATTCTTTCATTCTATGAGAGACTGGATGGTGCTTACCCACATTGGTGTGAGTGGATCTTCTTTACTTAGTCTATGGATTGAAATGTGAATCTCTTCTAGAAATGCCTCACCCATGATGATAATGGGTTTACCCTTAGCCCAGTCAAGTTGATGCATAAAATCAACCATCACACTCAACAAGCATACTCCTTAGTGTTGCTCACTCCCAGCCTTTGATAAATTTTTCTTTTTTTTTTTTTCAGACGGAGTCTTGCTGTCTTGCCGTGTTGCCCAGGCTGGAGGGCAGTGGTGCGATCTCAGCCCACTGCAACCTCTGACCACCTGCTCCCAGTTTCAAGCAATTCTCCTGCCTCAGCCTCCTGAGTAGCTGGAACTACAGGCATGCGCCACCACACTTGGCTAATTTTGGTATTTTTAGTAGAGACGGGGTTTTGCCATATTGGCCAGGGTGGTCTCGAACTCCTGACCTCAGGTGATCCACCAGCCTCGGCCTCCCAAAGTGCTGGGATTACAGGCATGAGCCACTGCACCCGGATCATTCTACCATAATTTTTTGAAATAAATTTTAAAATAGAGGGGGCGAAGTATCCTAGAACCAGAGAATGCACCCCCCAATACTGGAGTCAGTGGGCCAAGGATGTACCACCTCAGTCAACATCTGATGAAAGAATGAAGAGCTTCCCCTATTTGAGAGAGAAGAAAAGTGAGGCCCTAGGGAAACCCATGGCATGCCCAGGGCCACACAACAGGGCTAAGGCAGAGATTGGGACCAGAACCCAGATAAGTTCCACCTCTGGGAAGCCCAGGCCTGCACTGGGCGGGGCTGGATTTCACCAAGCCCCTCCCCATCTGTCCGTCTCAGTGGGATGAGGCCATTGCCCAGGAAGCTGGCCAAGGACTCAAACATCTAGGACAGAACAACAGAGGTGCTTCCAAGGGGCGGTACTGGCAGCCTCCCACTTCAACCTGGGCCCTACAGGGCTGCCCCCTCCTGGGCTGTATTCTTAAGGCCACACTTTGTCCCCTTAACCCAAATCCTCCTCGCTCAGCAGGAGTACCAGGATGTGGTCCAGGTCAGCTACTCCCTGGGGGAGGCACTCGGCAGGTCCCTGCCCCTCCTGGGGTCTCCATTTCCCCTTCAGCATAGTCAGGTTCCATCCAGCTCTGCCGGTCCCACCCCTCAATTCTGCGCAGGCTTTGCTGACACTGGTGTCTTGGAACACTTAGCCCTTCAGGTGCCCTAGTCTGAGGGAAGAGACGCCCTGCTGTTAGAAGCCTCAGCCCGAGATGGGAGATAGGGCCCTGCACACTGGAGCTCCCGATGTGCTACAGGAGCGAGAGCTCTGCCCTTAGGAGCCTCCAGCCCAAAGAGGGAAACGGACCACCCGGATTCAGGAACTCCTGGTCTGTTGGGGAGACCTGAGCCATCACAGCAGTCTCCTGTTGTCAGTGCATGGGCCCTGGTTGGTAGCTCTCTTTTTCAGAAACCCTCTCCTCTCCCTGGCTCAGAGGCCAGGGGCCCACACCTACCTCTCTGCTTCTCAGAATTCACTCCTTACTTTACTCTGCAGTGCCCCGCCCCAGGCTGCTGCCTACAGCGACATCATGACAGACTGCCCATGTGCTGAGGCCTGGCAGAGAACGCATGTTCCTGACACCCCATCTGCTTTTGATGAGAAGCTCTCCAGCCCAGCACAGCACCCCCTTGGTCCAGGACCGGCCCCCAAGCAGGCCAATGGCAGTATCATCTAGAATTAGGAAGCACTCAGTCTAGACGGGCTCTTCCTGCCTTTGCTAAGGCCAACAGACCAAGGCTGGCCTAAATTTCAGGAAGCCCCTCCAGAGCCTGGCTCTGAGCCATCCAACATTCATGGTGTCTAACTGGGTTCTCATGGTACCCCAAAGCCTGGGGTTACTACCGGTGAAGAAACTCAGAGCCTGTTCCCCATCTATTAAATGAGGTTTATAAAAGGAATACCTCTTGAAAGATAGTTATGGACCAGGTGCAGTAGCTCACACCTGTAATCCATCACTTTGGAAGGCCAAGGCTGGAGAATCACTTGAGACCAAGAGATCAAGACCAGCCTGACCAATGTAGTGAAACCCCATCTCTACAAAAAAAATATTAAAAAGTTAGCCAAGCATGGTGGCTCATACCTGTGGTCCCAGCTACTTGGGAGGCTGAGTAGGGAGGATCACCTGATCCCAGAAAGGTCAAGGCTGCAATCAGCTGTGATTGTGCCACTGCACTCCAGCCTGGGCAACAGAGACCCTGGCTCAAAAATAATAATAATTGTAAAGATTAAATTGAGATAATGCAGCCAAAATGTTAGCACAATGTCTAGCCAAGGTGAATATTTTCTGGCTTTTGGTTTTCTTTCTCACTTGGCATTCAAACCCCTTTATTTTATTTAACTTTTTTTGTTCTAGAGACACTCCGTCAGCCAGGCTGGAGTGCAGTGGTGCAGTCATAGTTCACTGTAACCTTAAATTCCTGGGCTCGAGCAATCCTCCCTCCTTGGCCTCCCAGAGTGCTGAGAGTACAGGCAGGAGCCACCGTGGCAGCCTCAAGCCTAGTGAACCTTACAGGAGACAGCTCCATCTTCCCCGTGCAGAAGCTGATGTTCACCCTAGTCAGCTAGGAGCAGGCATGACACCGACTCCATCCACCAGGAGCCTATACTGAATCTGTGGAAAACAGAAAGGACAGACATCTTCTGTAGGGTACCCTGCCTGTGTGTCCTGACTGCCAGCCTCCCTCGACAGCTGTTCTCTCTCTGAGCCCACTTCAGCCGATTGCGTGAGCTTCTTAGTGTCTTTCCAATAAGTTCCTTTCTGCTTAAATTAGCAAAGGTCAGTTTCCATAGTTTTCAACTCAGAAACCTGAAGGGTTTGGAAATTGGTTGGAGGGGGTGGGTTTCCGGCTACATACCCTCGGGGAAATGACGATCTGGTCTAGTCGGGGCTGAAGGAAGGGAAAATCCAGTTAGTGTTCAGGGATGAGAATCTAGCAGCTGTGGTACGTAGTGGTGAAACAGTTAATTAAGTTACGTTAATTAATGAAATTATGGCCTGTGGCCATCTGGAAAAAAGTGCCATTGAAGGCAGAGCTTTGAGGGTCTGAGTCCACACTGCTATTGAACACGTGAATGGCATGAAGATTTCAGAGATGGGGTAGCTGCTTCCCTGGCACTGGACAATTCAAGGAAAAAGAATAACAAGCTTAAATCCCTAAATTCTTGGCTCAAGGCATAGACTGGAGCTTAGGAACTTTCTATAACTGGGCTGAAAAAAATTCTCTTATCTTTTGTGGCAGCAGGATTAAGTCTGTGAAAAACCAAATGTAAAATCTGACCCTTGGCATCACCACATTACAGTGGCAGCTGAGCTCACGGCCTCCTCCTCCTCTGCCGGCTGCATAAATCCTATCAGTTCCTCTGGGCTGCTCCTGGGTTTTCTTCTCTTCTTGCCCAGCAGCGCTGCAAGGTGTGGGATGCTTCTGGCTCCAAGGAACAGAATACAGCATACGTGGAGGCGGATCCGTGGTGCAGATCTGTGAGCAGGTGCTTTTCGCTCCCAGCTCTGCTGTTCTCAGGGCTGGCCTCACCTAGTGGGCTGCGGGAGCCGGCTCTTCCTGGCTTGCAAGAACTGATTGTGTGCATCTCAATTCCAGGTCAGTGGTGTTACGTTGGTAGCCTGACATTGGCCATGGTGGCCATATTTATACTAGGAAATGCTACAAATCAAGCCTTTAAACAACAAATGGAGAGGTGGCATATACTGCAATGCTAGCTTCATCCCAGATCTGGTTCTCCAAAGGAGTAGCATGGGTCACATAAAGCAAAGTGACAAATTTAAGAAGCCGTGTTTCTCATTTCTACATGCCAGCATAATTTCACAAGCCCGATTCCGTGACAACATGCAGTTCTCCAGAAAGATGCTTTAAAGACAAAATCACCACGTCTCTTGCCTGAGTCATTATATTCTTTAAAAAATAAATGACCCCACACCAGGCACGGTGGCTCACACCTGTAATCCCAGCACTTTGAGAGGTCAAGGTGGGTGGATTGCTTGAGCCCAGGAGTCTGAGATCGGCCTGAGTAACATGGTGAAACTCCATCTCTACAAAAAATATAAAAATTATCCAGGTGCAATGGCGTGTGTGCCTGTAGTCCCAGCTACTCAAGAGGCTGAGGTGGAAGGATCACTTGAGCCCAGGAGGTTGAGGCTGCGGTGGGCCATGATCACACCACTGCGCTGCACTCCAGCCTGGGCGACAGAGTGGACCTTGTCTTAAGAAAAAAAAAAGATAAATGACCCTAGTCCTTGCCTTTTCCTACACCTAAGGTAATGATGGGTCTAACGGGGTTAGTGATAATGCCTCTGTAATCTGTCACCAGATGGACTCTTGCACCCAAACTTGGATGTGATATTTTGTTCTGCTAAACTTCCACCAGCTGCATATCAGCAGTGGGCTCAAATGCTGTGCCAGCGTCGCCCGACAAAACGTTTCTGGGGGCTGCTTGAGGGCCATAGGCCTCTGTCTACAGTCATCAGTAAGACTTCTGCATAAAACTAATTTTAATTCTTTAAAAGCCTGTATTTTGTCTTTAGTCGACGGTCACCCACTTCTTTATGTGCTCAGGAGAGAGGGACAGAGAGAGAGAGGAAATTCCAGCCTCGAGAACCAGCCGCAGGGGATGGCCTGAGCAGCCTGGCTCCTCTCACCAGGATCCCCCTGGAGCTGGCATGTGGGACCAGCTTTCCCTGAAGAGCAAGAGCTCTGTTGGGGTCAGACCTCTGAACAAAACTGTTTCTTTTCAGGGAACGAGGAAAGAGGAAATAGAAGCTGGGGGGTAGGGGGCTCACCCACACCTGCTGCTTCACTGATGACAGAGCTACGTTCCCAGCCCAGATGCCCCCTGAGCTCGTGACTCGTGAAACTGATGACCTGCTGGAGACCTCCACTGCGACAATCCTAACAACAGTCCCGATAGCGGGTGCACACGCACTGACATGTGCCAGGTGCTGTTCCAAGTGCTCTCTGCAGATCATCTCATCCACACAAGAGCCCCATGAGTGGGGCCCACCATCACCCCCATTTACAGATGAGGAAGACGAGGCTCTGAGGAGTGGTACAACCTGCCCAAGTCACTTGCCAGAGCCAACTCATGGTGATGCCAGGGCCTGAGCCAGCCACCCGGTGCCAGGCCTCTGTTCTGAATTTCTGCCACACCCTGTCCTGTCCCCACCAGGCGCCTTGAACACTTCACCTTCCCCCACACCTGCTTGGAGCCCTTCCCCTCCTTGTCTAACCTCAACATAGCGAGGTGTCGCCACAGGCCTCCTTGCTCTAGAAAGCCTTCCTAACCCATGCCAGGCTCGACGCCCATGTCTGACTGGCATGTGACTCTGCCTCCTGCACTGGGTGTGGTAATGTCTGGCTCCTCGTCTGTTCCCTGCATGAACTCTGAGTTCCTTGAGGGCAGGAACCCAGCCCAGGACCTGCGCATAGGGCCAGGACCATCTGGTAAGAAACAGGTCGGGGAAAGACCAGCCCAGGCCCCAGTGGTCCTGGCTCACAGTCCCCTCTGCCTAGCCATCCAGGCCGGCATCCCGGCAGCCCCTCCCCAACTCCACCTCCCAGCTGGGTCTGCTCCTCACACTCAAGGCTCTCCTCACCTCCGTTCATCAGCCTCCTTCCTGCTCTACTCTTTTATTAAGATTCTAATTAAATAATTCTAATTAAATGTAACAAGCTGAATCCACAAACTTATTGCAATAAAGTGGCATTCAGGACATGCTTCCTCCCGATCCTTCTCAGGCAGTGGAAGCGGGGATGGCACAGGGTCTCTGCTGCCTGGGGTGACTCAGTGGGGAGAGGACTGACTGGCACGCTCACAGGGATGTTGCCACGGGCGGGAACCATGGGCTGGACACCCACGGCCTGGCTGAGGCCTTTCCACGTGCAGCCGCCCCACAGCTCCCTGCGCTGGGCAGAAGTCCCTCTGCTCTCAGAGACAGCAGATGTGGGCCTGGACCACACCACTGGCTCCTCCTCGGCTCTGTGTCTCAGGCCAGTCCTAGTGCCTCTGCCCGACAGTGCCATGCTGCCTCCTCCACACCAGGAGGGGCAGCCCCCACTCCAGGCCTACACTGGGGGCTTGTTAGGCCTATGGGTGTCTGTCTGCCCCCAGCCCTGCTCTCTGAAGAGGAAGGACACCTGGGCCTCCGTGTGACCTCAGTCAAGTCCCACCCCAAATCTGGGCCCCGTCTCAGTGTCCCCTGACGGACAGGCTGGACGGGGTGGGAGAGAACCTCTGTGAAACAGAAAGTGGATGGTGTGTGGGGTTAGGCCTGGACTCCAATCTTGGCCGGGTTCCTTCCTAGCTGTGTGGCCTAGGGCAAGTTGCTTCATCTCTCTGAGCCTCAGTAGCAATAGCCACTACTGGCCAGGCACCCAAAGCCAAGCACTCTGCTTTCTTTTCACTGTCTCATGCTGCTACTTTTGGGGTTTTTGTTTGGTTGGCTTTTTTTTTGAGATGGAGTTTCGCTCTTGTTGCCCCGGCTGGAGTGCAATGGCGCAATCTCAGCTCACCACAACCTCTGCCTCCTGGGTTCAAGTGATCTCCTGCCTCAGCCTCCCAAGTAGGTGAGATTACAGGCATACACCACCACGCCTGGCCAATTTTGTATTTTTAGTAGAGATGGGGTTTCTTCATGTTGGTCAGGCTGGTCTCGAACTCTCAACTTCAGGTGATCTGCCCGTTTCAGCCTCCCAAAGTGCTGGGATTATAGGTGTGAGCTACCGCACCTGGCCTACTTTTGTTTTTGTTTTTGTATTTTTTGAGACAGTTTTGCTCTTGTCGCCCAGGCAGGAGCGCAGCGGCGCAATCTCGGCTCACTGCAACCTCTGCCTCCCAGATTCAAGCAATCTTCCTGCCTCGGCCTCCTGAGTACCTGGGATTACAGGCACGTGACACCACACCCGGCTAATTTTTTTTTGTATTTTTAGTAGAGACAGGGTTTCACCACGTTGGCCAGGCTGGTCGTGAACTCCTAACCTCAAGTGATCCACCCACCTTGGCCTCCCAAGTGCTGGGATTATAGGCATGAGCTACTGCACCTAGCCTCAAGCTGTTACTTTTGAAGTCAGACTGCCTGGTTCAAATCCAGGCTCTGCTCATTCCCAGCTCAGTGACCATGAGCAGGCAAGTCACACCACCTCTCTGGGCTTTAGTTTCCTCTTCTGCAAAATGGGGCCATACCCATTCCAGAAAGTTATTGTGAGGAGCCAGTGGGGCTGGGCACATAGTCAGTGCTCATTTAATCTCCACACTAGGCCCAAGAGGCCAGTCCCCACCTCTACAGATAAGGCAACTGAGCAGCCATTTGACTAAGGTTTTGGAACTAGGAAATGACAGAGTGAAGTTTGTTTGTTTGTTTGTTTTAGACAGGGTTTCATTCTGGGGCCCTGGCTGGAGCGCAGTGACGCAATCACAGCTCACTGCAGCCTTGACTTTCCAGGCTCAAGTGATCTTCCCACCTCAGCTTCCTGAGTAGCTGAAACTACAGGTGCATACCACCATGCTCAGCTGGGTTTTTTGTGTTTTTTCTGTTTGTCTGGTTTTGTTTTTGTATTTTTTGTAGAGATGGCATTTCTCCCATGTTGCTTATGCTGGTCTCAAATTCCTGGACTCTAGTGATCCACCTGCCTCAGCTTCCCTAAGTGCTTGGATTACAGGTGTGAACCCCCATGCCCGGCCAGAAGTGGGATTTGAACCCAGGTCCTTCTGACTTCTAACTCCATGCTCTTTCCACAGTGCTAGAGTCCTGGCTTTCCTAGGAGGCCCCCAGGGTTAGGGATCTGACTCTTCCTTGGGGTTGGCAAGGCCCAAACATCATACAGTCTTCCCACCCAGGTAGTGAGAGCCCTGGTCCATCCTTGTGACCCAGAAGGGAGGTCTCTAGGTTTAAAGCACTGCATCTGGGGACCGGGACGGTGAGTCTTCCCTACCTCAGCTGTCAGAGGCCGCCGGGGAGGAGACCCTGAACCCAAGTCCCCAGTAAGCACAGGCCAGTCCTGCTGGGTCTTGGAGGCTGTTTCAATTCATTCCAAGAACTAGAGCTGAGCTGTGGAATGTCAAGCAAGCATGACCCAGACAATGACAAGCCACAGTCAAAGACACCCCTCACTGCACCCACTACGGACAAGCAGGAACCCACAGGCATGCACAAGGAAACACAAGGCCTCTCACCCCCGACTCACGGACTTACCTTCAGGTCTACATGCCCATGGCAGATACAGGCCCACGGAGCCAACACAGGCTCACTCACATACACCCAGAGAAATGATACAGCATGCCCAAACACTTGCTGCATCAGCCTCTCTCACGGCTGGCAGGGACCAAGAGACAGCAGCCCCCACATCACACGGGGATACATAAATCCCCCACACAGGCCACTGCCAGAGGCCCACAGACACCCACAGGGCTCCCGACACACAGATTTGGGCACCACCAAACCCAGGCCGCTGGCCATTCACACCTCCTTTTCTTCGACAAACCTGGAAACCCCCAATCGGACAACAGAGCAGGACATGCGGTTGCCTTTTCAACCTTTCACCTGCCTCCTTTCAAGCCTGGAGGTTGGTCTCTCTTGGGCCCAACCCTGGATGACAGCCTCAGTCTCCTAGAGCCTCAGTCTCTGCATTGCCCCTGGCTGTGCAGCCTTTGTATCCTGAGACCCCACACTGAGCCCTGCACAGCAGGTCTGAGCCTTGTTACCGCCCTGTAGTCCAGGCCTGTGCCTGCTCTGAGCCCAGTGCCCAGCTCACCTCCTTCCTCCCTCCTCTCCAGCCTCAGACCTTCTCCTGCTCTTGGCAGATTCCAAAATGCAGTCCCGGGGCTTTGCACTTGCTCTTTGCCCTCTCAGCTGCTCTTTCTCTGGGGCCCCCCTGCCTCCTCCAGGACTCTGTCCAATGCCCACCACTCCAGGTGCAGTAGCGCCGCCAGCCAGGCCACTCCCTGACCCTTCCCCTGCCCTTTTTCCTTCGGAGTGCTTACACCACACCTATTTTTACATATTTATAAATATTCATACATTTTTGGGGAAGCATCAGCTCCATGACGATGGGGATTTCTGTTTTGTTTGCTGCCATGTTCCAGGCGCCTGGCACATGGTGGGCAATCGGTGGGCATCGGATGAATGACCCTTGACCCAAGCCTGGCTCAGAAAGAGGCAGGAGCAGACTCCAGCCCATGTGAAACACACCTGGGGTGCTGTCTTAGCTTTTCACATCTTGATGAGGTCAGTTCATGGCCTCCCATGGCTCTCCTAAGGGTTACATGATAATGTGAGCGAAGCCTCGGCATAGCTCCCGACACTGTAGGTGTGGCAGCCAGCTTTCCTCTGGGCTAACCTCCCCCAGCTCCTTTTACCCTCCCTGCCTCCCAATAGTGTCAGGGTAGTGGGGTGCCAGAGGGTCTGCTGCATCTCAGCACCATTCCCTTCCCTTCCCTGTGCCCTCCTGAGCCGCAGGGGCTGGATGCCTGCAAACCACCTTTTCCCAACTTCCGTTGCCAGCAGCTTCCAACCAGCTCTGCCCCAGGATGGGACCACTGGGACCTACAGGAGCGGCAGCAGCCAGATCCCTGAGCCCCTGCAGGGACCACCTGGACCCTTGCCCTGCCAGGGCGTTTGTGATCCGGCGCTCTTTGCTTAATACCTTCCTCCTGGAAACACCTAGACTGGAATGCTTTCCTGATGAGACAGTTAAGTCTGCTGAGTTTTTCCTGAGGGCACCATGTGGTGGTCTCCAGGTGGCGGGACCTGAGTGTGCACCTGGGAGCTGGTAGGACACACCTTGTCTCCCCCTCACCTCGGGTGGGCTTTACCACTCAGGAGAGACTGGTCCTCTCCATCCCCACCTGCTCCCCTCACCCCCCAGAGCAGCCCCTCTCTGTTTGGGCTGCACCTTTATCCTATTTTACAGGGGAGGAGACTGAGACGCAGGCTACTCAGTTGTTTCTGTGGCTAAAAAGCGGCTGTCGGGGATTGAAACCTAGTCCTGACTGCTGTGGCCCCTGAGGCTGTACCCATGCTCCCTCTTCTAGGCGTCTGGCCAGCAGCTTGAGCTACACATGAGACTTCGGGGCCCTTGAGGGGGACGGTGGAGAGACAGATGATGAGCTGGTGCTCAGGACATGCTCGAGAATCCACCAAGGTCCAGCCTCTTCTTATCATCATCACACCCAGTTCCCCGCAAGCGCATGGCCCACCGCAGCTACAGTGGAAAAGACTTCTCGCTCCTCTCCACCGGGTGGATGGAGGACTGGGCATTGGAGTCGGTGGAAAATACGGCTCAGATCCCAGCTCTCTTAACTGCCTGTGAGTCCCAGGCAAGTCCTGTGCCCTCTGCAGGCCTCAGCTCCCAATTATAAGCACAGTGGGTGGGCTGGGGAACCATCAGGGGTTCTCCCAGCACTAACATTCTAGAATCTCACTTTGAAGACAGCATGAAAACTAAGATCTTTGGTCAGGGTAGAGGGTGGACCACACAACGTTTTACCAAACCAGGCCGGGCATGCCACACCTCGGGCTGTGTGTGATGGAGACCCAGAGCGCCCAAGCCCAGTGCACACAGGGGAGCTGTCACAGGATGCATCTGATAGCCGGCAAAGTGGACCACCGGGCTGCAGATTTACATGGGATGGGTTCTCTTCCTGGGAGAGAAGACCCCAGCATCCACCCAGTGAAGCTGAAGGTCCCATCAAGTCTGAAAGGCGACTTTGTTCTTCCTGGCTTCATCCCTTATGCATGAAAGAGCAGACAGCGGGTGCTCAGGATTCATAATTCGAGACATCCGGAGACTAAAGACATTGGCCAGATTTAAACCGAAAGATGAACTTGTTGGTTGTCTTTTCAGATTACGGGGGAAAGAAGAAAGGAGAGAATTTCTTAGTCATCCACAGTCCACTCACAATTCACAGGGAGTCAGCCTGATGCTGAGATAAGGGCTCTGCCTCTGGGTTCTGGACACTTAAGATACCACCATCTGAAAGGGATAAAGAGATACATGCCCAAGGGGAGCCCCACAAGCTACAGCTGAGGGGCAGAGGCCTGGGGAGTCCCCAGAGAGTGGCTGAAAGAACCTGAAGAGGAGCCTTTCTGTGAAGGTCACCATGCAGGTCAACAGGAGTCCTCGAGCAGCATGGCCAGACTGGGCTCCTGGGAAGCCAGGACATGGCAGGGTGAGGGCCACACAGGTTGAAGGCTCGGCTGTGGCCCTGCCCAGCACTGGAAGCACAGCTGCCTTCCTCTCCCAGCCCCGGTGTCCTAAGCAGTAATGGGAGCTAATGCCATCTAATGCCTTCTGGGCACAACATGACTGTTCCGATATGGCACAGAGCTTAGCACAGCCTTTGGCACGCAGTAAGAGCTCAGTTAACAGTGGTTGCTAACGATTTTACTTTTCCTTCTTAAAAGTATTTTTTGCCTTTGGCTCTGAGATAACCCCCAAGTGCACAAGTGTTCTACTAACAGTGTGATGATGGTCACCACTGAGTCACACAAAACCGAGGTGGTAAAAAGGGGGGAGGTCATTGTACCCTTTTCACAGATGGGAAAACCAAGGCTCAAGAGGTGACTGATCAAGTGTCACAGCCTCCAAGTGGCAGAGCTAGGGCCAGACCTTGGGTCTCCCAAGTCACTGAAATACTTCGCACCACCCCCAACACACGGAAACCACACACTCTGAGTCCATCTGGGCCACGCCTGGACCCCTGTCCCCAGTACTAGGACCCAGGCCCAGTCCACGCTCAGCCTGGAGCAAGTCTGTGGAATGAAGACGTGTTGTAGATCCAAAAAGTGATGGAAATAATGGAGATCCTGCCTGGGGAAACCGCCCACGCAGCCCACGTCGTAGACCACGTACACAATCCCATGTGCACCGCAGGGGACTCACAGCCCCAGGCCAGGCCTCTGCCCAGGCTCAGAAGGTCCAGCCGAGAGACCAGATTCCTGGTGTGGCCTCTGTGAGTCATCCAGAGGTGACCTCATCACACACACCCAGCCGCTGGGTGAAAAGGGGGCCCCACTGGGCCTTCAACCCCAGGAACCTAAGGACCGTCACCCCCGCCCTGCTCTCACTGCTGCCCCTGGGCACGTGGCCCCACCCAGTCTGTGGTCACTGCTGCTCCCATCCCCAAAGGTCAGGAGCCGCTCGTCACTGCCAACTGTCTGCTCCATCTGATGAGTGCAGCTTCAATGAGTTTCAAAACGAGAACATTTATTATTTGTTTTTTCCTCATTAAACTTTCACAAATAAAGCACAGCAAGAGTTAATCTACAGACATACAGGAGGCACATGGACAGCCGGTCAACCAGAAATGGAGGCAAAGGCCAGTGGAGCTCTCACAGAGCAGCACCTCTCAGGACCCCTGGCCTGCCTTGTGCCAAGGCGGGCCCATGTCAGGCCTCACCCATGTCACCTTCTGACAAACACAGAGGCTGATGCCAAGGAGGTGGCTAGAGCTGGGCCAAGGAAGTTATCCTCAGATTCTGATAAAGACCCTACGAATCCCACCCCACCCTCAGGCACCTCCGTCTCATGTGTCTGATTCCAAAGCTTAGTTAAATAAGGAGGTTCTCAGGGAGGCTGTGCTTTCCCTGGGGCTAATGAAACTTGCTCCAACACGCTGGCCACTGGGAGGAACCTGGGATGGAAAAGACGCTCCAGGCTTTCAGGATGTGGGAGCCCCACGGGGGCAGAAGGGGAAGAAGGAAAGAGATTCTAAAGACAGACTGCTGCTGGTATGTCCCAACCCAGGGTCACCGTGTCAGGAAAGAGAACAGCGTGATTCTGACAGAGTTGGATTTCGTTTCACCCTCGGAATTAGCACACTTCAAACACTTGTATTTTTACGGAAATCAACAAGAGAGACAGCTAGCAGGACACGAGGCTTCTGCCAGTTCTGTGTGGAAAGGCACCAGATGGTTTGTTATGAAACACATTTTGGTCAGAAAATAGCTGGGGTTTTTTGGTTCCTGGGAGGACAACAAAGCTAGAAGAAAAGGAGGTGTGAGTTGTGTGAGGCGGAGGCAGAGAAGAAAGCAGCTTTGGCATCAGACCTGGGTTCTACTCTTCATTCTACCCCTTCCACGCTTGAGGCCTCAATTTTCTCATCTGTGAAGTGGTCATAAAATATTCCCAAATAAATCGAGGTGTCAGGTTTCACGCATCATCCCAGGAAGTACGGGGAGGTGGGGCGCAGAGACACAGCAGAAGAGGGGCACAGCTTTGCATGGAGGGGAGAAGGCAGGGAGGGGCCGGCCCTCGATGATCCCCCCTACCCGCCTCAGTCCCTGGGAGCAGAGAGCAGCCAGTTACACTAGTTCCATCACAGGTGGAGACCATCCCCGGGGGCCTTAGGTCCCTTCTCCTGGAGGAAGGGCAGAAGGAAAGCTCCATTCAATGCAGCACCACGGAGAAGCCCTTGGGGCCACACACGCTGTGGAAAGCGCCGAGCTGTATTGTCTTTGGTCAGGAGCTGCACCTCAGTCTCTACAAGCCTGGGGTCCAGGGCTCAAGCCCCACCTGCTGGGCCCTGAGGAAGGAGAGCAAGAGGACACAGTCCCCTCCTGAGGCTGTGGGTGCTCTCCTGTGCTTGGGGAAAAAAATCACTGAAATCCGAAGCGGGATGCCCCAGGGAAAATCGGGTCTTTAGAAAGAGAGAAGGGGCTAGGAATGCTTTGGTTACAGTCCTGACACCCGCGGCCAGGGCAGAGCTTGCTCCAGGAGCCGATTACAGCACTGCACACGTCACGCAGCAGGAGACGTGCCTGATGCAGACTGGCTTCCGAGCATCAGCCAGAAGTCACTGAATAAATATTCAAGGCATCTTTTGGTTCTCAGAGAAAGAGCAGGACTTAAAAAAAATCTCTCCCCTGCCTGACTGGCTACAGCTCTGATCTTCAGGCTGACAGCACTGAGGGCTGGGAGGGGTGGCGGGCGGGTCTCGGAGCCAGCTCCGCCGCAGCAGGTGGCTTTGGTCCGTCACGTGTCAGGGCTGCTTGTGTCCGGCAGGCCCGGGGTCCTCAGAAGCTGAAGAGGTCATCCTGCTCGGTGCCGCTGCTGTCAGGCTTGTCCCAGTCGACAGGCGAGAGGCACTGGGCGTAATGGATATCCTGGGCTGTCAGGCCAGTGTCCAGGACCTGAGGGTTTGTCCGAGACTGGGCAAGCCTGGAAGGCAGAGCTGGGTGAGCCGAGAGCCTAGGCAAGGGCTGGAGGGCCCCAGGAGCCTGCCCAGCCCGGCCGGCTCCAGGGTCAGATGCAAGAGGGCATGAGTAGGGAACGGCAGGGGCCCAAGAAGGAAGCCCGAGAAGCCGGGGAGGTGGAGGAGCCTCAGATCAAAACACCTCCCCTTGAGAGTCAAGCAGCTCAGAAAAGTGAGGGGCAGCCAGCGTTGCACCCACCCCCGGGAGCGGCCACAGCACCCACACTATGCCCCAGCTCAGTCAGGACATGCCCAGGAAAGAGGAGAAGGGGCAATGCTGGTAAAGGGAGCGGCAGGGGCGGTGGGGGGCCAAGCCATGGGAAGGAACGGAAGATTCTTTGGCTGTAACTGTGTCAACACCATGCTGTTCAAAAAACATAAATTTACAAAGGGAGACAATCTACATGTCCAAAAGAACAGGGGAGAGTCAAGTAAATTATAGCTGCTTCTCTTAAGAGAATGTTAGGCAGTCAATGGAAGAGGTGTTTACGAGGAGCTTTGAACAGCCTGGAGCAATGCTTCTGACATGTGGCTGTTAAGTGAAAAATCAGAATCCCAAAATGCAAATACGATGAGCAGATCAATGCAAAATAATGTATATGTATAGGATTAGCATGAATTAAGCCCAAAACTCTGGGCTGTGGGACTATGGGATAGTGTTACTTTCTGTTTAATGCTCTGCTGATTTTCAAAATTGTTTAATAAAGAGCACACAATGCTCAAGATACTGAGGAAAAAACAAAGGAAAGACTTTTTTCAGACAGGGGTTGTAGTCAGCCAATGAGGCAGGGAAGGTGCCACCCTTGCCCTGGGCTGGACCAAGGGGTTTCCATCAGTCCCTGGCAAAAAAGAGGTGAGGAAGAGGAAGGAGGAGGAAGGAGGAGGAAGGGCAAAGACCCTGACTCCCTCCACCTGCTGGACCAAAAATTGCTGACCCCAACCCCAAACAAAGCCCCTGGTGCGGGAGGGCTGTAGGAGGCTGCTGAGGGTCTCAGGGAGAAAGGGAGGCCTGAGGACTGGGACCCAGGGCTTGGATCCCTGGGCTGCCCAGGCCTCTCTTCAGCCATAGCCTTCTCAGTGGCATGTCCCCAAGCTGAAGGGGGCCACAGGATGGCCCCCGGGAAAACAGGGAAATGTCGCCACCCTCAGGCTTTACCAAAACACCTCCTCGCTGCGCCTGACCCTCCCCACTGTGGAACACTCCAGGGGCTTCATGAAGCACATTCTCCCTTCCCTTTTTCATACATGCAGTCCTCTGGAGGGAGCAAAGCCTGCAAAATCGGCCCATCTTTGAAAGCTACACCAGGCGGAAGAAATCAACTTGAGCTGCTGTGTGTTCCACCCAGCTCAGACTGTGTCACAGCAGCCACCAGGAACAGTTTCTGACTCAACTGTAAGAACTTTCTAACAACTCTGGCCAACGCTGGAAGGGGTTTCCTTCCCAGATAGTGAGCTCGCTGCCCCTGGAGGCACTGGGGTGGCGGGATGGGGACTGCTGCTCTGGAAGAGGTCTGAGTGGCTGTGTTCTCAGGCAGGGCAAAGGTATCCGGTGGGGGGAAGGGTAGCAGGACCTGCCCACACATGCCAGGCCCCCCGCCCAGCATAGGAAGCTCACATTACCTCGAAAACGCTTCATCCAGGCCATCATCCAGCTCCTTGGGAAAAACAAAGCAGGAGATAAGAACTCTGAGTAGGGGAGGCCACGTTCACATCTGGGGCTTGTCCCAGCCCTGAGTATAAGCTAGAGGGACTCAGGACACAAGCTCAGGTGGGCACCTGGAGGCACAGGCTCAGGCAGGCATCCTGCCTGGGTGCACTGTCTGCATCTCAGCCCAAGGACCCAACGCTGGAAATGTGGGAAAGGAGACAGGGTGCATCCTAGGGAGTCTGGAGACCCAGGTGGGTTCAATGCCCTTCTCTACCACTACCTGCCCTGAGACCTTGGGCAAGTCACCACTCCTCTTTGAAACTCAGCTTGGGGTGGTGCAGGGTGGGGAAAAAAAGAAACTCAGCTTGTCCTTCCATAAGAGGAGGGAGCTGGACCTGATGACTCCTATGGCTTTCAAACTCCAAAAGGAAGAGGGTGGGGAAGGAGGTTTTCTTGCCTTCACTTATTACCAAAAGCCAAGCCAAAATTCCAAGCTCATGAGGGATAAGTGATGGCAGGAATCCCACAGCCTCAGTAGAAAAGTGATGGGTGAGGTGCCTCCATGGCCTCCTGGTGAGGATGGGCAGGTGGCAAGGGTGGTTCCCAAACAGCAGGGAACAGGCTCGAGGGACACCTGGGGAGCCTCCAATAGCCAGATTTTAAAAATTAAAGAGATGACAAGTTAATGTGACTCTGCAACAGATCCTGGGCCAGAAACCGGACACCGGAGGGACCCCTGAAGCAACGTGGAAGTTCTATAGATAATACAACGGCATGGTATCGTGTTTGTTTCCGGATTCTGACCACTGTAATGTGGTTATGCAAGATGTTAACAACTGGGGAATCTGGATGAAGAATGAACAGGAATTCTT
This sequence comes from Cacajao melanocephalus, assembly GCA_963573385.1. Lineage (NCBI taxonomy): Eukaryota > Metazoa > Chordata > Mammalia > Primates > Pitheciidae > Cacajao > Cacajao melanocephalus. The sequence goes on along the minus strand of CAUYLG010012477.1, from coordinate 47,587 downwards.
TTTATAACACGGTCTGAAATTATTTCCAAATGAAAAATCAAAATTACATTTTGGGTTCCTTGGGAGATTCTGTTGGCTGAGGTCATCACCCTCACCGAGATGAAAAAGGTGAGACAGAGAGGTCAGGGGGCTTGCCCTGAGTCCCTGAGGAGGTCAGGGACCAAGCCGGTGACTGCCTAAGTCTCTGGCTCCTCATTCAGGCAGCTGAGGGGGAGGGGCGTCAGGAGCGAGCTCCGCAACACCAGTAACAAGGGCGCCTTTGGCTGGTCTTGTGGTGGGTAGAGCTGTGGATGTTCAGGCCAAGAGGCCAGGCATTGTGAGCAGACAGCTGTGCTGGGAGCCAAGCCTGTTGGGGACGCAGCCTCAGGTTCAAAAGGGACATTGTTCATCCCCCATCCTGGGCCTGGGCACTGCCGGGCTCCGTCTGGTCCTCCCGGAGGCCCACAAGTCATGGGTGCCAGGGCCTGGAGCAGCCTCAGGCTCACCCAGAGGTCAGGCTGAGGATTACTGATCTGCTGGCCACACAACCACTCACCCAGACGACACTGCTGCCACTGAAGGTTTGCGGCCGTGGCGCCTCGTCCATGTTGCTGGTGTTGGCGCTGACTGTGGACAGCGGGGCCTTGGCCGTCTCCTCTAAATCCAGCAGGTTCCCAGTGGCGACCGCTGTGAAGGATCCGGTCAGGTGTGTCAGTGGGAGATCAGCCTCTTCCTTCCTGGCCCCTTTTGGGCGTCCTGGCCCTGACCCTCCTCTAGGATGTGGCCTTGCCCAGGCCTCCCAGCAGAGCCTGGCCCTGGCACCTCCCCACAGCAGCTGCACAACTGCCCACAGAGTGAGAACCTGCCCTCAACTAACGGCTTAGACTGAAACTTTTATATTCACAATAGTTATGTTTTCTTAAGCAACCACACAACAGTATGTTAAAAATATAGAAAGGCAGACACGTATTTATTTATTTGCATAGGAATATATCTAGAAGAAAATGCACCAAAATGAATGATTTCTTCCCCTTATCTACATTTTCTAATTGACCTGTAATGAATGTGTATTATTTATTTAACAAAACAAAAGTGAAAAACCAAGAGGCTGTCCCACCCAGGCAGGAGCAGGACCCCCTGGGTGATGCATAGACCCAACACCCCCTTTCCCCATCAGGACTCACAGCTCTTCAAGGCGGGGGTGCAGTCTCGGCGGGCCCCCAGGACGTCCCCTCCCTCTTGGCCGGCTTTGTCCCTCTTCTCTTTCTCTGCAGGACCAAGGCACAACACGTTAGGGCCTCAGACCCCAGCACTCCGTCCCCAGCAATCACTGGGCCGGGGGTGATTAGCCGTGACCAATCTCAGGGGGCAGTTTCAGGTTTCCAGCCGGGAGGAAAGAAACCTTTCAGATGTCAGTTAATCCTCACAAGCATCCTTGGGGAGGGAGATGGCTGCTCCCATTTTTCAGATGGGAAAACCAAGACTCAGAACGGTGAAGGGACCCGCTCACAATCACAAGCCAGGTGGGTGATGAGGCTGGAAGTCAGTCCAGACCTGACCTCAGGGCTTTTATCTGCCTCCCCACCTCCCACCACACCCACAATGTGGATGCAAAGTCTCACCTTCTTTGGACACCTGCCAAAACTCAAAGGCGACTTTGAAGGCCTGGGCTACAGTGAGGGTGACAGCCTGTGCCTGAAAACAGGAAGTGGGGGTGGGAAGGGTACAGTGTCAGCCAGGGCAGAGCAAGTCTGCACTGGAGGGCTGGGGACTGCAGGCCTGGCCCCCTGGCTCCCGCTTTGCAGCTTCTGCAGCTTCATCCCAGGCTCTGGAATGCATGCTGGGCAGAGCAGGGTCCTGGCTCTTCCCAGAGCTCCAAAGCAACCTGGGGTGTAATAAGCCCACATACTCGCAAAGGCAGTGGGGGCCCCATCTTCACCATCTCTGGCCCCACCAAAGTTCTCACCCTCACTCTAGGGCCCCTGCCTGCAAAGGCTGTTCACCTCTCCTTTTTTTCCTTCCCCTTTGGGCTTCCCTATATTCAATGAACTGTGAGGGTTACTTCCTCCAAGAAGCCCTCCCTAATTACCTGTGGACTTAACTTGGCCCTTGGAATTGGAGAACAGAAAAGTCAGAATTGGAAGGGCCCAGCCATTGCCCCAGATAAGCCGCAGCCAGAGAGGTGAAAGTTAGGTTCCGGTTGCAACTAGGCCGGGGTTTATAACTGGATCCCACAAAGAGAAGAGAAGGCTTGTCAATTTCTAGACAGAAGCAAGATGTCAATGAATGCTCAGGGACCAAAACCATTCAGTGCTATAACCCACCAGTAAGGAAGGGCCACGCCTTGGCCCTTCACCCCAGGGGAACTCCCACCCACCCCTCCAAACCCAACTCAGATGTCACCACCTCTCTTTTGTCACCAACCCCAGACTCCTCTAGCCCCACCCACCTCCCTCTAGCACCATGTATATGAAAGTGTCACTGGCTCCCATGCCTGTGTTCCCCCCAGCTGTGTGCACCCTAAAAGCAAGAATCAGTCTGAACACCCCTGCACAAAGCCTCCCAGAGGTGGCTGCAATGCTGGGTGAATGACACTTGTCTGAGGGGCAGGCCTCATTCCAGCCAGGACCTATCCCCACCCCATATTCATCTCAACATCTTTGTCTCTCAGCCATTCCAGTCCAGGGTTAATCAGCTCAGCTTCTGGGAGTGGAAGTCCCAGAGTTCGTAGCTGTAGCCGGAAACATCTAGCTTCCTTCTGAAGACCTGCCTCAGAAAGCACCAGCCTCGTTCAAGAGCACAACAAGTTCAGGCCTCACCGGCCTCAGCCCCGCTCACTTCCCTCCCCCAGACAACTCAATTTAATTGAGAAATGAACCTGTGGCCACTGCCTTTAAAACTCCTTTTAAAAAAAAATATTTAAAATTCCTAAACAAGCTGACTGATCCATGCCAATTAATTGTCACAAAGTATAAAACCTCATTTGAATGTCTCCATCATTTACATTTCTGATGGAAGTACAGGCACTTTATGGCAAAACTTAAATATGGTAATTAAGTATGAAACTCTTCGCAGCTGTTTACAATTTAAGCTGTCATGTCTGAATCAAGTTTAATAGACCCAGTTACCATTGAGAATTGCCCATGAACTAAAAATATGGGCTAATTACCAGCCCAAGTCAGATCACCATCCACCCAAGCGAGGGCTGGTCACTCAATGTGGCAGGGATATGAAAACGCCATTATTTAAGCCTGCTGGAAATCTGGGGACACAAGCTTAGACTGTCTTTGCATAAATCTGCTTGTTCATTTGCATACATTCCTACTCTTTTGCCCTGAAGTCCCAAGCTGTAAGTTAAACTGAATACAACCCAAGATGTGGATGTGTGCAGGTGGCTGCAAGCCCAGGCTGGGCAGGGACTGGATGGGGGTGGGCCCTGCTTCCTGGGGCGGCTGCAGGAATCCGAGCACCAGCATTAAGTGGAGGGACTGCTCAGGCCTGCCCAGGTGGGATGCCCGCCCTCCTGACTGCTCTGGCCTGCAGGTCTGCCTTATTATCCTGACTAGATGCTACCTTGCTCAGTTTTTCATGTTCCTTGTTCCCAGGAACCAGGCTGCTCACGGCTCAAAAGGGGCCAGAAACTCAGACCAAGACAGTCATGTGCCCCCCAGCAGCCCTGCTGCCCTAGAAGCATAACCTTGCACAAGGATCACTCCAGGATGCCCATGGTTGTGGGAGAGAGAGCAGCCCAGCCCCACGCCGCTGGGTGAAACTGGGGTAGCACTTTGCTTACCGTCAGCCCAAGCCTGGCATCTGCATGGTGACCCTGCGCTCCTCCACCTTCACTTCGGAGCCCAGAGGCCTCCTGATTGGGCAGATGGAAGAGATTCCTTGCAGAAACCCTATCCTGACTGTGCCCAGCAGGACCAGGGAGGGGAGACTTGGGGTGGCTGTGCCGCCCCAGAGTTGAGCTGACTGGTGGGTGATGTAGAAAGGAGCCCTTCTCCTCCAACTTGAATGGGTCATGAACTCATTCAGGCAGCCAGGCCAGGAAGAATAGGGATGTGGAGGCCCCCAGCCACAATGAGTGAGGTTTTGTCAACATCCCGACTCAAGACCCTCAACATCCCAATTCAAGGCCCGCTACAAACAGAAGCCGCCTCACCACCCGCAGGGAAACCATTTCATTTTGCCCCTGCACATGTGTTAATCCTGTGCCGGTGTGCACTCCCCACCCACCATCCGCCTCCTGCTCTCGGCCTGGCAAGCTCCTCCTGGCTCCTCAGCCTTCAAAGCCCCATTCAAGGTGTCTCTGTCTCAGGGAAGTCACACTGACCCTCCAGTGAGATTTGCTAACTTACACCCCAGAACCAAGCCCCCTGGGTTCCAGGTACTGACGCTGGGCTGTTCGCTACCGCCGTGGATGTTTTCTTTATGGCTCAGGCCAGGATAGATGGTGCGTAACATCTGTGGCAGAGCTGCCAGCAGGGGCAGAGGCTGAGGCAGCCATTCCATCTCCTGCCTCCACCAAGAACATTTCCACCTAGCCCGAGAATCTAGGATTCCAACATGACGAGGCCATCAACACACTGTCAGCCCGGGCTGTGCTAAGACCTTGAGGCAGCAGGTGATGTATTTACACTGTGCTGGGCTGGGCTGTCTTGGAGAGGGCTCTGAAGGGCCCATTGAAGCAGGGAGGCCAGGTGGCAAAGGGTCAGCCATCAACCCAACCACAGAGAAGAATACACTAAGAAAGATGAAGAATTTGGGTGTCTGGCAGGGCCTCTTCTCGCTGCCAGGTCTGGCTCTGTTTTCCTTGGTAGCTGACCTCATGGCCTGAGGGTAGGCTGATTTCGCTCAAGTTTGTCTAAAGTCCTCTGGCCATAAGCCAGGTCTCCCTTGTCACAGCTGGGCCCGCACCTCTCTCTTATTCCCAGACCCCACATCCCAGAGGAAGCCTCTGCACCTTGGAAGGGCCCTCCCACCCAGGGCCAGCTGTCCCTGCTCTTTCTTCAATGCAGAGGAAGAGATGAACAATGGGGACATAATGAGCTATATTTTCAAGTCTGTGTGGCCTCCTAAAAGACAAAGCCACAAGTCACATCTATGGGAACTCACAGGGGATGCCATAGTGACTTGAAGCCCTGGGACCTCACAAGGCCCTGGGCAAGTGGCCGGCGACACTGAGTCTGCAGGAAAGAAACAAGGTATTCAAAAGAAACAAGGTGTTCAAAAGAACCTGGGGCCTTTCAGAACAACCCTGGAGGTCACGGAGGCAACCTTCTCATTCTGCTGAAAGGCAAACAGCCCAGAGAAAGCCAAGATCTTCTCCAAGGCAACACAGCACATCAGCCAGGATCAGACTGCTGGACTGTCTTCTCCTCCTCAGTGCCTCTTCCATGACACCTGTGGTGGGCTGAATTGTGTGTCTGCCCCCAAGATGTCCACATCCTAATCCCTGAGACCCGTGAGTGCTACCTTACACAGCAAGCAGGCTTTGCACAGTGAGGTAAGGATCTGGCGATGGGGATTAACCCAGATTACTCAGTGTGTCCAAATGTCACCACAAGAAGCGCTAAGGAGGGTAGGAGAGTCAGAGTTTAAAATAGCAACGTGGCGACGAAAGCAGGAGACTGGAAGACGCTACGCTGCTGGCTCAGAAGATGAGGACAGGCCCCACGAACCCGGAAATGTAGGTGGTTGGTCTCCAGGAGGTAGAAAAGGTAAGGAAATGGATTCTCCTCTAAAGCCTCCAGAAAAAAACACAATCCTGCCGACCTAGTTTAGATTCCTGACCTACCTCTGTCACAGAATACATTTTTCTTCTCCATAAGAGAATCAATTTGTGTTGTTTTAAGCCACTAGGTTTGCAATCATTTGTTACAACAGCAAGAGAAAACTTACAAATTATCTCAAGTGTGCCCTGATGGGCAGCAGGAAGCTTGGGGGCCACAAAGACTATGATGTACCTGACACATCCTTTGATGACAGGGGAGGGAAGGGGATCTTGTCTCCTAGGTTCCAAAGGCTATAGGGCTTGGGGACTACGGCTCTCAGCTGTCAACAGAGGTAAACAGGTGCCAGTACTAAATCAATGGATGTCAGGAACCATCTTCTAGGGAGGATGCTCAGATCCTGGGGGTCTCAGAAACAAAAGCTGCAATGCCAAAGATTGACCCACTGCACTCCTTGCCCCCAAATACAGGACAAATGCCCAGTGACCACCAAGGTTCCCATTCATCCCAGCTAGATGTGATCAGAGGGTGTCCTGGAAATGAGACAAGGAACTCTGAACTCCCCAGTCACACAGGGAGGGGAAGGAACGTGGGTTTAAACCCTCACTCTACCGCGGCTGGCTGGGTTATCCTAAGCAAGACTACTGGCCTCTGGGAGTCTGTTTCCTCATTAAACATTGAAAAGAAGAGGAAGAAAAAACAACGGAGACAGTACCAGTTCCCCCCTTGCAGAGCTGTGAGGACTGAAGAAAAGACCTGGAAGCCTAGCGCTGGAATGGACACACAGGCGGCACCAAGAGACAGCCACTGCCCTCCACACTCTGGCCACAGCAACCCTGGTCCCCTGAGGGCTCTTGCCACCCCAGATCCCCGATCTCCCATGTCCGAGGACCAATCCCTACAAGGCCTTGTACCCCCAGACCACATTAAAGACAGGAGATCCAAAACAACCTCAACCCAACAATATTATAGAGAGAAAGGGGCCCAGGCACGCACTGGGGACTAACCACTGCCCACAGCAGTCTGACCGGAGGGTCACCTGCCTGTCCGCGGCCCTACCAGTGCACCCCTAAGCTCTCAGCACCCACTTGGCATTCCCATGGATTTCACCCTCTTCTTAAGTGATGGTCACCTTTGGGTCCTGCTCCCCACACCAGACAGCACCCCCAACAAGCAGGGCTGCCAAGGCCACTGGAGCCTGCCCCAGCCCCAGCCCTCCCCACTGACCATCTTCCGCTTGGTGCAGAGGAAGGCGTGGCACTCGAGGCTCTCGTTGTGCTGGCTCTGGGCAATGTATGCAAACACCTTGTCGTGTATCTTGTCTGCCGTGCAATAGGAGATCCTGAAAGGCAAGGGGGAGGTATCACCGGACCTGGCACGGGGGTCTGAGCACATGTGGGATGCCCTAGAGGGCAGCTCCCCTGAACTGCAGAGAACCTGCTGTCCCCACTCCACCAGGGCAGACTCTAGGAATCCAGCCTTGGCCTCCAGGCAGGGCACCTGGGCCATCTGTGCAAGAGGTACACACACCAGGCAGGCAGGAAGGACTGGGGTAAAGACTGGAAGCAGGACACTTCCCCCTCTCCCTCCCATCCCACACCGAGCCACACCCCAAAACAGTAATAGCTAAACCCTTACCACATACCAGGCAATGTGCCAAGAGTTTTCAAGATCTCACCTCATATAATTCTCAAAGCTATTCTCTGAGATGGGTTCTATCACTATCCACACTTTTCAGATGAAAAACCTGAGGCTAAAGACCTAAGCCCACAGAATTGGTAGCAGAGTTAGGACCTGAGCTCAGAGGCCAAGGCTGCCATGCTGCCTCTGCAGGCTACATGCCAACTGGCTGAAAGGGGGGGCAGAAAACAGGACACTGCCCTGCTCACTGATGCCCTTCACCTGGCCTCCCCCATCCCACCTACCCTCCGATCCATGCCCTGCCCAGAGGTCAGGTGAGACCCAGATCCATCTCTCTCAGGGTTACTGGGACCATGTGCAAGTTCTGGAGCTGTGGCCAGGGGTGAAGAGCTGGAAGCAGGGGTGGGGCGTGTGTGTGAAGAGGACCCAATAAGAAGCCCCAGCGGGCCTGGGAGCAGACACACAGCAACTCCCTCCTCAAAGAACACCCTCTCTGCCCCCAGTTGCCATCTGTAACCTTGGGGCTACCCAAGCCCTTGGCCTCCCACCCTACCTCACTTGTCTGGTCCCTCCTCGTTGCCTCCAGTCAGCCTCAGCGTCTCAATCAGGGGAGGGGCTGCCAGCCCAGAGGTGGGACACGAGTGCCATAGACTCACCCCTCAACCATGTGGCCCCAGCTTCAGTCACAGGCATCAATACCCCAGGGGGGCAGAGCCTGAAGATGCCAGGTCCCTGCCTACCTCTTCTTCATCCCAGGGGGTCCAGCTTCCTGCTCTAAATGCTACTGGGTCCTTGGTAGCAATAAACCAGGTCCCGTTATTCTTCAAGCCCCAGCAAGGTGCCATCTCCCCTAGGAAGCCTTCCCGGATTTCCCCAGGCAGATCTTTCCTTGCCTTCTTGGAAAACACCATGCTCCATCTCCTGTTTCCTCCCCACTATTCCCAACTAGACTGGAAGCTCCTTGAGGGCATGAGCAGGATCAGAGTCCTCACCTGGCACAGACGCTGGCAGAATAGGTATTTGAGAACTGTTGACTAAAGGAAGGCAGGTACAATCAGGTTGGTGAGAGGAAGACATCAGCCGGGCCCCCACAACACACATCTATTGACCCTACTGGCCCGTGCACCGGCGGGCTGAGCCATCTGCTTGGAGACAAAGCACGAGGGTGGAGGGATGCCTGGCAGACGGGAGCCTGCTGGACAGGGCTCCAGCCCGGGAGTCCTAGTTCCAGTTCAGTTCAGCCACCACACCTCACTGTGCAGCCTTAGGCAATTCCCTCTCTGGGCCTCGGCTTCTCCATCTGTAAAATGGACCTGAGCTGTCCCTTTCAGTTCTGAAAAGCTACAATAGACCAGCCAAGAGAGAAGTGGGGATAGCCTGAGGCTCCAAGGGCTGATCAGAGGACCCACCAGAAAGACCATCTACACTCTGGCCTTGGACCCTGGCTGGGGCCTCCCCAGAATGCCTGGCCAGATACCTAGAGCTGAGTCGCTGCATTCACAGCAGAAAGAAAAGGCAGTGACTCTGCAGTTCTCTGCTCCAAGCCTGACTCAGCAGCATGCTGGGGTTGGGGGAGGGCTGGCTCAGCTGACTTCTCCAACTGGTGATGATAAAAGCAGCAGCTGCCACTTAACCAAGTGCTCACTGTGAGCCAGGTGCTGTGCACTCAGCGCTTTCTAACAACGCTGTGCAGCAGGATCTGTTTCCACCCCATATTACAGAAGAGGAAACTGAGGCTCCACGGTCACCCAGGTAGGAAGTGGTAGAGCCCTGGGTTCAGATGGGACACTCTACCCACTACCTCAAGCGGCAGAATGGATGGGCCAACCCCATGCTGAGCATACCTGTAAATAGACACGTTCTCAATGAGCTGGTTGGTGAGGTTGTCCGTCAGGATAATCCCCCGTGGTGACACCTTCAGAGTCACCTTCTGCAGCTTCTTCCCACTGGCCTTAGCCTTGGGGACAGACAGGAGTCAGAGGAGCCTGCTGGCCTCACTTGAGACCCACCCTCGTGGCCTACACCTCGCTGCTCCTCAGACCCAGACACAGGGCCCATCTCAGCTTAGGCGACTGGCAGTGGCATGGGGAAGACAACTCGGCCAGCACTCTCTTGTAACGGAAACAGGAGCAGCATCTGCCGCTCCCTGAGCACCAGCTATCTGTCAGGCACCATGGACCTCAAGTCATCCTCTTTCTCCCCAGGAGGAGATGGACTCAGAGAGGCTAAGGGACTTGCTCAAGGTCACACAGCTAGGAGGGACCACAGACTCAGCATCGAGTGAGCTATCACAACCCAGCAGGATGACTCCTGGGGACTCTGCTCCATCCACCAAGCTGAGGGGTCTGAGGCCACCAAGGGAAGTGGATTTAAAAGCCCCATGCTTGCTCAGAGCTTAGGGAGGGGGCAGTCTCCTCTCTGATGGGTTATGCTGTCTCTCAGGCCATTGGGCAGGTAATCAAGGGAAAGCAACCTCCCCACCCTCCCCCGGCACTGATAAGTCACCAGTGCATAGGTAGGGAGCCTGAGTTGGGGATGGGGAGGCCGGAAGAGGCCATAATGGCTGGAGGGAAGCCACTGACCGTGACCTTGCAAGTCCAATAGTTCCCCTCTGCCAAGGCCCCAAAGCTGGACGGAAGGAGACTCAAGGGCAGGGCCAGGCTCAGACACACTCAATTGGAGAAACAAGCTGGGACGAGGGGCATCCCGGGAAGAAGCTGGGCTTGGTCTCTGGTTCCCCCACCCTTCCTGACGAGTGCTCACTGTAGCCACGATCCTCTTGATGGCGGCGGCGGACAGCTCCTCGCCCTTGGGCTGCTCCACCAGCGTCATACCCAGGTACTTGAGGCTGAACAGCATCCCCTCCAGCAGCGTCTCCCGAGTGTCCGTCCAGTTCTCAGGCAGCTCTGGGGCAGGACAGGGTAGGCTCTCAGACCCTGCGGCTCAGGGCCCACCACCAGCAACACTACTGTCACTTTTTTGGGGGGGACTGAGTTTCACAGTCACTCAGGCTGGAGTGCCGTGGTGCGATCTCAGCTCACAGCAACCTCTGCCTCCCGGGTTTAAGCGATTCTCCAGCCTCCACCTCCTGAGTAGCTGGTCTCAAACTCCTGACCTCAAGTGATCTGCCCACCTCAGCCTCCCAAAGTGCTGGGACTACAGGCGTGAGCCACCACGCCCAGCCTACTGTCAGTTTTAATAAAGGGCTAATGCTTTCCAGCACATACCAAGGTGCCATATAAGTAGCTTTTCATAAAATATTCATTAATCCTCATAAGAACCTATAAGGTCCATACTTTTATCAAACCCATTGACAAAGACAGAGAGGCCATGGAGGCTAAGTCACATAACCAAATCCACAGAGCCGAGAAGAGCAAGAGCCAAGGTTCAAGCCCAATTTTCAAGCCCACAGCCCTAACCCTTCAATGCTAACATTCACCGAGGGCAAATCACACCATTTCTTACTGAATCCTTAGTGCAATCCTGTGAGGTGGTGGTTATCCCCATTCTACAGATTAGGAGACTGAGGCCCAGGGAGGCAAAGTCATGAGATGAAGGCCGCATACAATGAGTCAGACTTAAACCCTGAGTGGTTCCCACAGCCGCAGCCCGCACTGCTTTCCTCCCTGGCGCATCTGTAGAGACCAATAGGGGCATGCGGGAGGCCAGGAAGGAGACAGTAGCCCAAGGAGAGCAGGGTAGGGTAAGGGTCGGTGGGGAGAGGAGAAGGTGATTTCCCAAATCTGGGAAGGTTCAAGACCCGCTCTGCTTCCCACCCACTGCATGGTCCTGGGGAAGCCCCCTCTCCTCTTTGGGACTAACACTGCCCGCCTCTCTGGGCGGTGGCAATGGCGCAAAGCAGAGTCCACACGGAGGGTCCTCTAAAAGCACTAACCACATGAATGTTAGGAAATGAGAGAACAAGCCTGGCTCACTGGGTGGGCAAACGGACCAGGAGGGACATGTGGAAAGCGGCCCACCATGTGGGTAAGGGTCCTGCAGAGGTAGATGGGGATGAGGGGAAGTGAGGGCTGCACTGGCGGTTTCTGACCATTCCCGGCTCCTCCGAAGGAGCTGAGGCCCAGAGGCACCATGTCACTCAGCTGGGAAGCGACAGGGCTAGCACAGGAGGGGAAGTCTCCAGGGATCCTTCCGAGGATCAGTTCACAAGGATGAACGAACACCCCACACTCCCAACTGCCAGAGCCCCTGCCTGTCTCCTATCATCCCCTCACAGATGCTGCACTTGTAGGAGGTGTTTGTTATGACTGCACCATTTTACAGATGAGAAAGAAAACTGCTCTTTAGCCTCACACACAATCTTGTTAAGGACAGAGCAGAATCCAGCCAGGAATCAGGTTCAGGGGCCACCAGAGACACAGCCAGGGCCAGCTTCCCTAGACCATCCCCCAGGGAGGGGCTGGGAGATGTCCTGAGCCCTCCCTGCCTCCTCCTGGGGCCTTCCTCACTGGCTCCAATTGAAAAGCCACAGGAAGAAAGTTTAGGTATCCAGGGCAGCTGAGGCTCTGGCAGGGCTGTGGGCCCCTACTACAAGGCTCAGCCTGGTTCTGGAGTTCTGGCTCTGTCAAGAGCAGAAGTCTGGGTCCAGGTGGCATCACCAGGTCCCCTACTCATTCTAGATCCCTCCTGGCCCTCTCAGCGCCTGTCCTAGAGCCCTAGGCCTCTCCACAGCCAAAAGGAGCCTTGTACACCCACATTTCTCTGGATTTGCCTTGAGCAAGCCACTGTCCCTCTCTGAGGCCATTTCTTCATCTGAAAGAGGGTGCAGGTGTCAGGGCTGGGGAGCGTTCAACAGGAACTTACAGGTGTACCCAGTTCCCCTCATGCCTTGAGATCAGGTGAGCAGGGACTTACTGACTGGTCATCCAGAACCTGCCATGCAGCTAGCGCTCAATACTCGCTCAAGGAAGGAATGATAAGGACAACCCCATCCCCGACTCTGGCCCCAGGCCCACTGCCCCTCCAGCCCTAGCCCTCATCCCTGGGCCTCCACCCCAACATGAGGCCGGGCCCCCACTGAGATGACCCCAAAGCCCAACATGACCTCATCCCCTGTCCCATCAACCACAAGCCCATTTGATCCTCCAAAAGAATCTGAAAGTCCCTGAGGTGAAAGTCCCTGGGTTGAGTGATGGGGCCCTGGAGCAACTCAGACATAGACACTGCTCTCAAGCTCAGAATAACAGCACCATCATCAGGGAAAAACAGAGCTTTCATTTAACAAACATGCAATGATAATAAAGCTGTAGCTATTAACATCACCTCACAGTCACCTTGCAAGCAGGCATTCTTTCATTCCCATTTTGCAGAGAGGAAACTGAGGCTCAAAGGACTGACTCTAAAGCCCACACTCCTGACCATGAGACCATACTATCTTATTATGCAGCAAACTACCTTAATTGTAGCAAAAGATCAGGCTTTTGGAGCCAGAGGCATTTCCTCTCACCTGGAATTAGGTATTCCTAATATCTAAGGCTTCCCCTCTGTAGGCTAAGATACCCAGACCACCACTTTCAACCTGAGACCCATCTAAGCAAGGATAGCAATGGACAGAAGTGCTACTGTGCCTATGGCCCGTGCCCTTAGCAGACATTGATAATCAATTACAGCTCTACTTCCCTCAGATCGTTTCTCAGCATAAGGCCCCAGGCAGGCAATACTAATTGATCAAGGCTTGAACATCTCATTATCCATTCCTACCTCTGGCAAACATTCTCCACCCTCCCTCTCCAACCCCCATTTTCACGTCCCCATTCTCCCATTTCCTCTGGTTCAGCCCTTTCCTGGCCCCTTTCCAAAGCCACTTCCGCTCCCTCCATTCCAAAGAGCCAAAGCCTGCCAAGGTCACTGGTGATCTCTTTGCTGTCAAAACATTCCCTAGTCCTCCCTGGCCTCTGAAATGTTCGGCATTTTTCTGCATTCCTCCTTGCCTGGCCTGACCCTTCCCCTCCTCTCACTGCGTTCTTACAGACTGGTTGCCACTCATCAGCCTTAGGCCCTCAGCTCAAGCCCCTCACTTGACAGATGATACAACTGAAGCCCAGACAGGGACAGGACCTGTGCAAGGACACATGGCAAGTCATAGGGACCCTCCTCACCCCGCCCAGTCCGCTATAGGCAAGCCCCACAATGACCAGAGACTGTGACCATCTCTTCTCCCACAATATCCCTCCATACCCCCACCCCCAGAAGCTCTAACCATGCAAAGCTTCTTCCTCATAATGTGACATTTACTTTCTAACTTTTGTGCCTTTGCTTAAGTAGTTCCCCTCATCCTAAATGCCCTTCCTTCTTCACTTGATCAAACCCCACACATCCAGCCTCTTCTAAGAAGCCTCCTTTGAGGCAATATAGCCTCATGGTTAACAGCATGGAACTTAATCCTAAAATATCAGCTCCGATGTTTTATGCCTGAGTGATCTTGAGTGAGTTCATTACCTTCCCTGACCCTCAGTTTTCTCATCTTTAAAATGGGAGAAACAGGTCTGACTCCTGGGGGCTGTTTTGACCCTTGCATAAGTTTATAGAATGAGATAAAAAAATAAAATGTCCTTAGCAGAGGGGCAGGCCCATGGTAGGTGGTCAGTACACCTTCCAATGGGGCCTCATCCCTCCTGTGGGCGGGCTGCTGGTGCCTTTCTTGAGTGCAAATCTCTTCTTCCTCCCACAGTCACACCACGCACTGGCTGCATGTGACTTTCCCTAAAAGAACCTGCCATTCATGTCTGCTTCCCCAGGACCTGGCAGGGAGGTGTACTCTGGCACAATGTGGCATCCAGTCTGGTCCTGTTTCTCCCTTGTCCCCCACGTTCCCAGGCCCCGCTGAGATGCTCCTTTCCCTCTAGGAAGCCGCTTCCCTCCCGTGGTCTGAGCACACGATTCATCTCTTCACTAAAGTGTAAGGCCCTCGTGTCCACACCCTCGCCAAGAAACCAGCACCTGGGAGCTCTCAGTCAAGGCTCAGGGTAGGGCTCAGGGCCATACCCGCCCCAATCAGCAGCCACAGCCGGAGGCCTTCTTCCCAGGAGGAGCCCAAGGCTTCAGGAGGTACTCCCAGAGGCCCCCGGTCAAATACAGGCCTGAGTGCACAGCCCTGTTCCGGTCCTAGTTATTTTTGGCCCTGTGGTGGGTAATGACTGCGCTATTTTAACGTTGCAATTTTACAGATGACCTGCTGCCGGAGTTAGCTGGGGACAGACCATATGCCTGGTCTAAATTACAGCTGTGAACACACGCTCTTTCCTCATTAAGGCCCACCCTCAGCCACCGAGGAGTCAGAGCTGGGCTGAACGCCCTTGTGCCCCTTCTGCTGCTCCCAGAGACCCAGCCTGGCTGGTGTGTCTGCAACATCAGAGCTGCAGCCAAACCCAGGGGCCAGGGGGAGCCTCTGACTGGGGCTCTGCCCTCCAGCCTCCTCCAGCCTGGTGGGGAGGTGGCCTCAGAGTCCACAGAGTGACAACATCTCAGAAGGGGGCTCAAGCTCTGCCCTGACCCGGAGTGTGGCTGCTTCTCTGGGCTGCAATTCTATCTGACAAATGGGTTCAGCCCCTCAGGAGCATCATCAGAAGTTTCTGGGTGTGAAAAGTACTAGGAAAATTTCAGAAGTCAAAGCTGTTGAAATTGATATCAAAAGAAAATAATGTTTTTTTTTTTTGAGATGGAGTCTCACTCCGTTGCCCAGGCTGGAGTGCACTGGCACCATCTCGGCTCACTGCAACCTCCACCTCCCAGGCAAGCGATTCTCCTGCCTCAGCCTCCTGAGTAGCTGGGATTACAGGTGCACACCACCATGCCCAACTAATTTTTTTTTTTTATTTTTAGTAGAGATGGAGTTTCACCATATTGGTCAGGCTGGTCTCAAACTCCTGATCTCGTGATACGCCCACCTCGGCCTCCCAAAGTGCTGGGATTACAGGTGTGAGCCACCGCGCCTAGCCAAAAATAATTTTTAAAATGATAATTGCAGTAGCTACCATTTCCTAAGTACCTACTTACACAGTAAGAGAAAAATATGCTATGGGCTCTGGAGTTCACAGTCACTGAACCTCCCCGGACCTTAGTGTCTTAACTTTAAAACAGGAACAAGACAGGCACAGTGGCTCATGCCTGTAATTCCAGCGCTCTAGGAGGCTGAGGAGGAAAGATTGTTTGAGGCCTGGAGTTCAAGACAAGCCTGGACAACATGGTAAGACTTCGTCTCTACAGATAATAAATAGCTGGGTGCAGCAGTGTGCACCTGTAGTCCTAGCTACCCAGGAGGATCCCTTGAGCCCAAGGCTGCAGCGAGCTATAATCATGTCACTGCATTCCAGCCTGGGCAACACAGTGAGACACTGTCTTAAATAAATAAATAAATAACAGGGACAATAAGAGTATCCACCTTGGCTGGGCGCAGTGGCTCACATCTGTAATCCTAGCACTTTGGGAGGCCAAAGCAGGTGGATCACTTGAAGTCAGGAATTCAAAACCAGCCTGGCCAACAGGGTGAAACCCTGTTTCTACAAAAATATAAAAAAATCAGTTGTGTGAGGTGGCAGGCACCTGTAATCCCAGCTACTTGGGAGCCTGAGGCAGGAGAATCACTTGAACGGGAGAGGCGGAGGTTGCAGTGAGCCAAGATCGCACCATTGCCCTCCAGCCTTGGTGACAACGGGAGACTCCATCTAAAAAAAACAAAACAAAAAAAAACAAGAGTATCCACCCCATGGGGTTGTCTTGAGGATGAACTGAGTTCACACCCAAGGTGAGCTTAGAACCTTGTCAGGTACATACCAAGTATCTAAGTGTGAGCTACTGTCATTACCAACGGTCAAGTCCAAACAGCTTTAACATGTCCATGGCCATTCTCATACTGAGGGAAGAGTCCAGGACAGATCAGTGTGCCCATTTCACAGCTAAAGAAGCTCCGAGTTGGGCCACAGCTCATGATTGACAGCACTGGGACTCCGGTACACACCTGCCTCCTGCAGCCCAAGCCCCTTGATGGGGTCAGGCAGAGCCCTGCAGGCTGCTCAAAAAGAGTATCTGACCCTCAGTGAGCAGTGGGTGACCTGTGACTCCTTCAAGCCACAAGCCCCTCACACGGCACCCAGACCAGTAAGAAGCAGAGTCTCAGGCTCTAGTTCAACATTCCTGCACCTGCTGTTCGGGAATGTTGGCTGGAATGCTCTTCCCAGATTCCTCCCTCCTGGGATTCACAGGTGTGTATCAAGTCACCTTCTCAGAGAGGCCTTCCCTGGTGCTGTCAGTGGCCACCCTTATGCCCTCTGTACACCATTTCCATGTTGTCACCTGACTGCCAGCACCTGCCACTCTGCCTGCTGGAGATGCTGAGGCTGGCACAGACTGGGGAATGAAGGCCTCCTATCCCCAGCAGTCCTCCCCATTGGGCTGCCGGGAACTGCCCCTCCAGTGGAACCCCTCTAAAAAGCAAGTTCTCCACTGCCTCCCACAGTTCCCAGTACGGGGTTAGGCTCCAGGAGTCCCTGGTGGTAATTTGCTTGCTTGCTTGATTTATTTATTTATTTGAGATGAAGTCTCACTCTGTCACTCAAGTTGGTATGCAGTGGCGCAATCCTGGCTCACTGCAACCTCCTCCTCCCAAGTTCAAGTCATTCTCCTGCCTCAGTCTCCTGAGTAGCTGGGATTACAGGCCTGCACCACCCTGCCAGGCTAATTTTTGCATTTTTAGTAGAGATGGGGTTTCACCATGTTGACCAGGCTGATCTCCAACTCCTGACCTCAGGTGATCCATCCACCTCAGCCTCCCAAAGTGCTGGGATTACCAGCCACCTCGCCCTGCCGGTAATTTGCTTTATATAATGTTCACTTTGTAGACTCCCCTCCCTTCTCACCTGTCCTAACAATTATTTCCTGCCATCTCTTCCCAAATAAATGACTTGCACTCCAATCCCTGTCTCTCAAAGTATCCAAATGAAGACATCATCCTGCCTAACAAAGCTGTCCCATCATTTCCTCACCCTGCTTTATGTTTATTTGTTCTGCTACCAGTGTCCGCAACCACACCACTGATCCACCCCCTTGTCGTGGTGCACTGGACTGTAAGCTGAGTGTCCAATCTTTTGGCTTCCCTGGGCCACATTTGAAGAATCGTCTTGGGCCACACATAAAATATACTAACGATAGCTGATGAACTTAAAACAGCAAAAAAACCTCATAATTTTATGAATTTGTGTTGGGCCACATTCATCTGAAATATCTATTATAAGTATTATAAATGAACATGATTAGATCCTCCCTCCCTTGCTGTCCACCATGAACTAGCTTTACTGAAACCTGTACCTTCTATTTCTTCACCCCTTCTCTTTGGGTAAGCACCACCCACAAAGGAGCCAGAGGGCCTGAGTGATCCCAGTACCTCTGGAAAGGGTGCTGAGGGGCCAAGGTGAGCCACTCTGCCAGGCAGCTGGAAGGAAAATGCCTGGCCAGGGACTGAGATCAAATACTGATGGCTCCTGAGGGGATGGGAAAAGCCATGTGTGGGAGAGGAAGAGAGCCCTTTCAAGGTCAGGACAGCCAGGAATCCATCGCAATCCATCGCAGGCATGAGGCTGAGTGGAAAGAAGCCTGGGGCACTGGTTTTGCTGTGTGACCTCAGGCAAGGCACTGCCCTTCTCTGGGCTTGTTTCTCCACAGGTAAGCAATGCTCATGCTAATCCTAGTAAGGACCTTGAGGGGAAGAAGCTCACAGTGGAGAGCAAGGGTCAGTCTAACCTCAACTCCACTGGCTTCAGTTTGGCCTCAAAACTCAACCACAGGACCAGGTCCAAGGCCCAGCTGGGTCACAACCCCTAGCAAGGTGGCCCTAGCACTCCCACCCCAACATCCCCCATGGCCCCCTGCTCTAACCTGTGGCCACTGCTGTCAGGGGCTGCCAGCCCAACCTGGGGTGGGTGGGGCCTGCTCCCAGCTCCTCCCAGGGCAGAGTCCACCAGGCACACTGGTAAGACCCCCAAGCTGGGGGGAATCTGGAGCTCTGCCTCTTAGATGCCTGTGTCTGGGGCCAATGATTCCACTGTCCTGAGTCTCAGTTCCTTTGCCTCTAAAATGGGCCTGCTCTGACACCTCACAGGAGTGAGAGAATGGAAGCAAAAACACAGTGTAAAACATAGTGACAAAGGTAGTAGTTACCATTTATCAAACTCTTTCTCAATGCCAGGCTAACGCAATTTCATTTAATCCCCACAAATAGTTGGAGACAGGTACTACTGTTATTTGCAATTTCCAGGTGAGGAAATTGAGACTTCATCATGAGGGACAGGTGGGGCTCGGACAGCCCTCCTTCTAGGTCCAGAGGCTCCAGAACAGCACTCTGGGCTTCTGAGGCCTGGAGAAGCGGGAGGAGGGGGAGAGGTGCTCCTCTCCTTTCCTCCAATGGTGCAGACAGGCTCTGGGCCCCCAAAACCCGTCTCACCACAGTACTAATCATGCTGGCAGCGTCCCTAGGATAGGCAAAGGACAGAGAAGCAGGGAGAAGAAAGCCACCAGTTAGGAGGGAGCATTATTACCAATAATCTCCTTGACACTCCTGCCAGGTAAGAGTTTCTATCCCCATGTTGCAGATGAGGAAACCGAGAATCAGAAAGGACAACTGACTTGCCCACGCAAGAGGAATTCTCTTCCACCATCCCAAGTGGCTACCTCTTCCCCATCCTCGGATTCAGAGACGTTTCTAGCTTCCTTTCCCTTGCCAGCCCCCCTTCCTTCAAAACCACTTCCCTAGGGGCTGCCCCACCACCCTCCCTCCCTCATTCCTGGAGAAAACCGCAGGGTTCTCCCACTGGAACAGATGGCCATTCTCAGAAGTCCTGGTCAAACCTTGCCAGTTTTTAAAGGGGCTATTCTGGGAGGCAATCAGTATGATAAACGGTACATCGCTGGCCTAGTGTCCCAGCCCTAATGGGTCTCTGACCCCACCCCCACCAGCAGGCACCAGCCCACATTCCCAATGCCAATGCCAGTCTCCGCTGGGAGGCAGCCACAGCTGAACAGCAGAGTGGGGCCAGAGGAGGAGCAAGGCGGGCCCTCTAGGCCCAGACACGCTGGCACTCCAGGGACCAGGGAGCTCGAGCTGCCGGAGCCCTATAAGGCCAAGAGGGGATGGGGTGAGGGAGTGCTGTACTGTCAGTTGTTTCCTGGTGAGGGGAGAGGCTGTGGCCCGAAGTGGGTGACAGTGAGGTGGCAGTGTGCAACAGTCCTGGGCTTTGACTCCAAAACCCGCAGGAAGGTCTGTGTGACCCTAGGCAAGCCACTCTCTTCCCCTCCAGAGAGACCTGCACAGGGCTGGGGCTTCAGGGGAAGGTGCCAGGTGACAAGTTTCCTGAGCGTAACCAGAGACAGCGGGAGAGAAAGGAGCCCGGGGGAGGCCCCTCCCAGCCTCCCAGACGCCACATGGAGAGGTGGCGGCGAGTCTGCCGTTTGCCGTTTGCCTGGGCGCCCAAGGGACTTTGGAAGCTCAAGGGGAAAGGTGCGAGAGAAAACAGGTTTCAAAAACAGCCGGGACGCCAGCCTGGACTCGGCTACAGGAAGGGACGTAGGGGTCTAGATCGCCTGATGTGGGGCTCTCACAAGGCACTCCAGGCGGGGCCTCGCTCCCAATTTCAAGAACGTACCTGCGACTCCGGGCTCACACCTGGGTTGGACACCCAGAGTCAAAAGTTGGCCCGGTGGGTCGGGCAGGGGGCGGAGGAACCGGCCAGCGGGCTCCTGCCCGCCGCAGCAGCTGGCTGGGGCGCAGGGGTGCGGGACGGGGGCATCTTCCCAAAGCCCCTGCGCCCGCACCTCCTCTCCGAGGCACCGACGCCGAGCGCCTGCCTCCCCCTAGCTGGCCAGGGCAGCGGGCCGGGAGGTGCCGCGGGTGGTGGGGACCTCTTCTCCCCACCTGCACCCCACCCCATGCCGGCTGCACCTGGGGACGCCGAGCTCGGGCTCCTTCCCCAGCGCTGCCCCTCCTCGCAGCGGCACCGAGCAGCCGGGGAGTAGGTGCACAACTTGACCCCGGCCGAGCCCTGCCCCGCAGGGCCGGGAAAGGGCCACGCCGGGACCCGAGCGCCAGCCAGGCCCCGCCTCTGCCCAACTTGGCCGCACTCGGGGCACCCGCTGAGGCCCCGCGCGCCTCTGCCCGACCCCGGCCCGGCCCGGCGGACGCGCGCACACTCACTGCGGTGCCGGCCGCCGCCCCCCAAGCTCTGTTTGGCCAGGCTGGGGCTCCGGATCAGCGCCCGCCCCGCGGACTTGAGCGCGTCCATGGCCCACTCCGGCCGTCGCCGTCGCCGCCGCCGCCGCCGCCGCCGCAGCCAAAACTCCGTCAGGAAAAACTTTCCGCCTGGCCCTGCAGCGCGCGAGCCGCGCGCTCCTCCCCTCCCGGCGCGAGCTCCGGCGCGGCGTCCGACGGGGCGGGGCGAGGGAGGACAGGCCCCGCCCCCACGCTGTCTCGCCCCGCCCGGGCCCTGTCCCGCGCCCGGGTCCAGGCACGAAGAGCTTCTGAGGCCGCCTGAAGGCGCCGGAAGACAGCGAATCGCAACCCCTAGACGCCCCCGCTTTCCTATTTCTCCCCACCCCAACCCCGTAGGGCCTGAGGGTCTGAGAGCAGCGGCCTAGGGTTTCCAGTGACCATTTTACAGATGGGGAGACTGAGGGCTCCAATAGTGAAAGGTCTTGTTCAGGGACAAGAGCAGGGTGATGTCCAGGGCAGTGGGAGACTTAGAAAAGAGTGGAGGCTGTAGACCAGAGATATCCAAACTTGTGGCTTCCTTAGGCCACATTGGAAGAAGACGTGTCTTGGGCCACACACAAAATACACTAACGACAGCTGATGAGCTAAAAAAAAAAAAAACCTCAAAAAAACCTAATTGTGTGTTTCTGCGTGTGTGTGTGTGTGTGTGAGAGAGAGAGAGAGAGAGAGAGAGTTTCACTCTGTCGCCCAGGCTGGGAGTGCAGCGGTGTTATCTAGACTCTGCAACCTCCACTTCCCGGGTTCAAGCGATTCTCGTGCCTTAGCCTTTCAAGTAGCTGGGATTACAGGCATGCACCACCGTGTCCAGCTAATTTTTGTATTATTAGTAGAGACGGGGTTTTACCATGTTGGCCAGGCTGGTCTCGAACTTGTGACCTGAAGTGATCCGCCTGCCTCGGCCTCCCAAAGTGCTGGGATGGCTGTGAGCCACTACACCCAGCCTCAAAAGTCTCAGCATGCTTTCAGAACGTTTACGAATTTGTGTTGGGCCCCATTCAAAGCCATCCTGGGCTGCATGTGGCCAGTGTGCCACAGGTTGGACAAGCTTGCAGTGTAGACCCTTGTTAGGCACAGGATAGGTATATAAAATTTTGCCCTTAGCAAGTCTAGCCAGGCACTTTACTCATCCACGTAGCTCCCAGGCTACTCCCTGGCACCACCTGGGCACGCTGGGCCACTCCATGCCCACCCCACCTCCCAGGTAGCCTCAGAGATGGTATGATCTGGAATGTGCCCCTGACACTGACTTGCCGTATGAGCTCAGGCAGGTCCTTCTGCCTTGGAGTCTTCTTTATCTGCGAATGAGAGTCAATGCTATCTCTAGTGATCCTTCCAACCTGCCAGGGCCGAGAAGCTGCCTGACCTTGACCCAGACCCCACCACGCTGCTCCGTAGGAGCATTTGGAGGGCAGTCTGAAACCCAGAATTGCTCAGGCACAGATGTTCTAACTCCAGGATTGGGAGGATTTGGTCTAACTCTCTAGGATGTTGTGCCTTCCTTTCAAACTGTGCCAAAAGGAGCCAGAGGGAGGACACACCTATCCAAGCTCCAGCCTGGCTTCTTTCAGAAGCAGATGCCTCAGGCAAGGCCAACTTTAGCCTCTGTAATTACTCCCAGCTCAGAAGCCAGCAGTCCTGAGAAAGACAGCCCTGTGCTGTCCCCAGCTGGATAAGGCGGCCTCCCTGACATTCCCCTGTTGATAAACCAAGTGCTTTGTCAGCCAGTCTGTCCTAGTCTGTCCTTCACTTCCCCAGCAACACTGCTTAGGGGCACCCACTTTACAGTTGAGAGCCCTAGGCCAGGGAGGTAAGCATTCACTGGGCATTCACTCTGTCTCCAAGAGCCAGAGATTGGGATCAGACTCAGGCCCACAGGACATGGGGTAGAGTACAATGCCAGGACAGAACCTAGCTGTCCTTTTGGTGGTTGTGAACTCACCCTTCTGAGCCTCATCTGTAAAAAAGGCAACTATACCTATTTCACAGAGCTGTCCATAAGGATTAAATAATCAGAGTTGGAATGGCTGAATCCTGTTCTTGAGAGAGAACCTACCTTTAAAGTTGCCTTCTCCGGGAAGCCTTCCCTGACTACCCATGGATTAAGTTTCTCTTTGTGGGCTCCCACAGTCCTGAACTTTCAGCATTGCAAGCATTGCTGCTGCCTGTTTCTACTCTTCTCATCTCTATTAGACTTTGTACCCTCCAAAGACAGGAAGTTTTTCTGATTCATTTCTGAATCCCAAATGCCTAGCAAGGGGTCCAAATGCAGTTGGAACGCAGTCGATGTTCCTGTCCTCCCTCCCTCCTTTCCTCCCCTTCTCCTTTCTCCAGCTTTTCACCAAACCAGGCTGCCTTCTGCAGAAGGGCGGCGGCGATAGGTAGGTGGGTCCACAGGCTGAGTCCCCGACTCACTTATCCTGAGCCAGCTAGATTCTGGAACAGTAGAGAGAGCATTCTGGATCGGGGAGGAAAAGCGATCACCCAGGGCAGGCTGGCCAAGGGCAGCTGGTAGTGTCCGGCTGGCAGGGGGCACCATATGGGCCTGATAAGCAGGAAGGCCTAGGAACACTGCATGTGCAACGAAAACTGTTTACCGGCCTTTGCGTTTTCCCGGAGATGGCTTGCTGGGAGCTGTCAGCCATGTGTCCCCTGCAGAGGGGCAGCCTGCTAGTGCCCCTTCTGCCAGTCCCAGAAACAGAAGCAGAAACAGAAGGTCAGAGCTGCGAGTGGCCTCCTCTGAGGTCACTGTGGCCAAACCCTCATTTCACAGATGAGGAGCCTATGGCCCAGCGATGGACAGGGACTTGCCCAAGGTTACACAGCAAGCCAGGAACAGATGCCAGGTTTCCTGCCTCCAACCTTGGATGCTTATAACAACAAGGAGGAGGCAAAGAAGTAGGGCTGGGCTTGGTGGCTCCCGCCTATAATCCCAGCACTTTGGGAGGCCGAGGCGGGCAGATCACCTGAGGTCAGGAGTTCGAGACCAGCCTGGCCAACGTGGTGAAACCCTGTCTCTACTAAAAATATAAAATTAGCTAGGCACGGTGGCACATGCCTGTTATCCCAGCTACTCGGGAGGTTGAGGCAGGAAAACAGCTTGAACCCAGGAGGCAGAGTTTGCAGTGAACTGAGATTGCGCCATTGCACTCTAGCGTGGGCAAGAAGAGCAACTGTGTCTAAAAAAAAAAAAAAAAAAAAAAAAGAAAAGAAAAGAAAGAAAGAAAAGGGAAAAAAAGACGCCCTGAAAGTAGCTCAGTATTCAAGAGGGGCTTTTAAGGGGATTTTTCTTTTCTTTTCGGTTTTTTGGTTTTCTGCTTATCTGCCCTAACTTCCCAGACATTTCTGCAGTGATCACGTTCCTTTAGTAATCAGGAAAAAAAAAAAAAAAACAGCAAAAGGGGTGGGGAGCTACCGATGGGAATAAATGGCTTTTGTCTTTGGTCAAATGGCATCTGAGCTACAGTCTTACTCATTCTCCCTCAGTGGACCCACAGGACCCCAGTAGATAGTGGATTCCAGGGACCTGACAGGACTCAGCCTCTCTCCAGCCATCACGTGGGCTTGCAGTGGGACCAAGACAAAAGCTGAGGCTGGGAGGACAGGCCCTGGTTTCCTCAGGTGGTCGGTCCTCCCTGCTTCTCTGAGCCAATCCCTTCCCCTGTCCCCCATCTGGAAAATGGGAGTTATTAGTGGAAGACACAAAGCACGGTGGTTAAACACACCGACGCTGGAGCCGGGATCCAGGCTCCCCTGCTTCTTTACTGCATGGCTTTAGGCAAGTCAGTTAAATTCCACGGGCCTCAGTTTTCTCAAAAATGTGAAATTGGTGCCATGGACAGAATGTTTCTGTCCTATCAAAATTCGTATGTCAAAATCCTAATCTTCAAGGTGATAGGGCTGTTGGGAGATAATCTTTTCATGGAAGCAGAGCCCTCATGAACGGGATAAGTATAAAGAAGACCCCAGAGAGATTCCCAGCCTTGGTCACTCTGACAGTGAGAACACGGCCGTCTATGAACCAGGAAGCAGGCCCTCACCAGACAGAACATGCCAGCACCTTGAACTTGAACTTCCCAGTCTCTAGAACTGTGAGAAATACATTTTTGTTTGTTTATAAGCTAGTTGGTCTTTGGAATTTTGTGAGAGCAGCCGAATAGACTACAACTATGGGGATTACACCTCATGGAGTTGTCGTGAGGATTAAGTGTTCACGTTGGCCAGGCACGGTGGCTCACATCTGTCATCCCAGCACTTTGGGAAGCTGAGGTGGGCGGATCACCTGAGGCCAGTAGTTTGAGACCGGCCTGGCCAACATGGTGAAACCCCGTCTCTGCTAAAAATACAAAAATTAGCTGGGCGTGGTGGCGCACACTTGTAGTCCCAGCTACTCGGGATGCTGAGGCAGGAGACTGGCTTGAACCCAGGAGGCAGAGATTGCAGCGAGCTGAGATCGTGCCACTGCACTTCAGCCTGGCGACAGAGCGAGACTCCATCTCAAAAAAAAAAGTTAATGTTTGTGAAGTCAATGTTTGTGACATGTTTAGAATTCCGCCTGGCATACAGTAAGTGATATATATGTTGCCTATTTTAATAAAATGAAAATTGCTTTTCTAACTGGGTGAACAACGAGGATGACGTGGCTGGAGTACCTGTGAATATCAGAATTCTTGGCTGGTCCCCAGGGAAGGGAGCTCTTTCTCAGGGTTGGAACCCGCACAGCCCGGTCTGAGTGGTGGGCAGGCTAACATGGCACCCTCAGCGGACAGAGTAGGGTTGCCCCTCCCTCCCTGGGGCCAAGGTCAGAAACAGCCCTTTTCCAGGGAGGCGGAGGGAGCCTGAGCTACTTACTGCTGAGTCACGAGCTCCAGGGCTCTTACCTTTTACCCAAACTGCAGGGCCCTTCCTGTCTGCTGGGACCGCTGACGTGACTGTCCCAACCAGTTGCCTCTGAACCCGTCCCTGCAGCTGCTTCTTCCAGGAACATCCAGCCAGACTGCCTCAACTCTCCTGGCCTCTCCAACTTTGCCCCGAACAGCTAGTTGGCCTCCTCCCTAACCCCATGATCACAGCCACCCACACACCAGTATTCTCTCTCCAGCACACACACTCCGAAACAACTGTTAGACCTTGGAGCTCCAGACACCTTGGCTCTAAAACAAATCCTCCATGTATATATATGTAACCTTAGCTATCTCTCAACCTAAGTTTCCTCATCTGTATAATGGGCATAATACCTACCTTAGAGGGCTTTGTAAGGCTTCTGTGGGATAAGGTGTGGAAAATGCTTAGTCTAATGCCAGGTGTGTGAAAAGCATTCAGTAAATGATAACAGGGCTGGGCATGGTGGCTCAGCCTGTAATCCTAGCACTTTGGGAGGCTGAGGTGGGTGGCTCATTGCTTGAGCTCTGGAGTTCAAGACCAGTCTGCACAACGTAGCAAAACCTCATCTCTATAAAACAAAATTTTAAAAATTAGCTGAGTGTGGTGGCACACACCTGTGGTCCCAGCTACTCAGGAGGCTGAGATGGGAGGATTGTTTGAGTCGGGGAGGCAGAAGTTGCAGTGAGCTGAGACTGCACCACTGAACTCCAGCCTGGGCAACAGAGACCCTGTCTCAAAGCAAGAAAAATAAAGATTAAAACTGTTTAAAAAGGTAACTCTGGTTATCATTGTTATGACTGTGGTGAACCTGTTTGCCTCTTCCAGCAGCTGGCCATGCCTCAAGCATCAGGGCTGGAGATCAGCACTCACTCCAGGGGCTCCTAGAGCCGCTGACCAGTGCCTGGCACAGAGGAGGTGCCCCTACACATCCAACGGTTTAAATTCTGTCCTCTGGTTCTCAGAGAGTCTGGCAAGTGTGCGAGGAAGAAGGAGGAACAGCAGGTGGAGGAACAGCAGACCCTAATGGGGCTGGGGAGTGCTCCTGAGGGGTCCCTCGGTGGTGGGACCAGCAGTTGTCTCCTCCCCCAGCCTGGCATCCACAGGGAGATCTCTGAGCTGTGAAGCCAATGAGTTAATTAAGAATGACAAAGCACCGTGTAATTGCCAGCAATTGATGAGTCCCCTGCCTCTTCCTGCCCCTGCCTCCCTCGTCCTCCTTGGCACTGTCTGGCCTAGAGGTCACCACACAGATGCGGAGGCAGGCAGCGTGGTGTGACTGAGCACAGGCTGCTGTCAGGAGACCTGGGGGCTGGCAGCCTCTGCCACCCTCTGGGCAAGGAAGTTCCCTTCCTAAATTGGCTCCATTTCCCCTTTTCCATCTACAGGGATCTTGACCTTGTGCTAGGAAGAGGTAGGAAGAGGGACAAAGTGAAGGGGCCAGGCCAAAGGGACTCTGCTAAGGGGCTGCTGCACCTTCCAGACTGGTTGAGTGCAAAGCTGACAGCCCCAGGCCTGAGTCCCAAGCCCCACTCTGCAGCTGTGTGATCGTAGGCAGCACTCCTACCTACCGTCTCCACGCAGCGCGCTCCTCAGCTCTAAATCGGGACTTGCCTGAGAGCGCTTAGCTCTCACTAGGACAGCCTGCATTTGTCCTGAATCTGTGCCTATAAAGAGATCCCTGGACAAGCCCACTCCTATCAAAGAGAGTACAGATATTAAGGGTTGAGAACATTTAGAGCAATTCGATAGAGTAATTTTATGTCTCTTGAATCTCATTTTAAAAATTAGGCTTGTGTTTTTTTGTCTTATTTTATTTTTCTAGTAATTTGTTTTCCTTATATTTTATAAAAGCATTGGTCTGTGATGGATTAGAAATTCTTTTTTTTGGCCGGGCGCGGTGGCTCACGCCTGTAATCCTAGCACTTTGGGAGGCCGAGGTGGGTGGATCACCTGAGGTCAGGAGTTCAAGACCAGCCTGGCCATCATGGTGAAACCCCATCTTTTAAAAAAAAAAAAAAAAAGAAATTCTTTTTTTTTTTTTTGAGACAGAGTCTCGATCTATTGCCAGGCTGGAGTGCAGTGGTGCAATCTCAGCTCACTGCCACCTCCACCTCCCGGGTTCAAGAGATTCTCCTGCCTCAGCCTCCCAAGTAGCTAGGACTACAGGCGGGCAGCACCATGCCTGACAGATTTTTGTATTTTTAGTAGAGATGGGGTTTCATCATGTTGGCCAGGATGGTCTCGATTTCCTGACCTCGTGATCTGCCTACCTTGGCCTCCCAAAATTCTGGGATTACAGGCATGAGCCACCACACCCAGCCAGATTAGAAATTCTTTCAAAAACGGTCCTGCTGCACTGATGCTTTGAGAAGCACTACTTAGGGCACTTCATAAAACAGACATGGTAGCAATCACACCATGATATCTCTGTAGTTTTAGTGTTTGATTTCCAGAAACTTTCAATTTCTCCAAAGCCTGTGGGATAAAGACCAAATCTCTTAGCCTGGCTTTCAAGGCCCTTTTCACTAAAGTCCCAACCCACCTTCCCGTCTCTCGTCCTCCCCAGCTATGTACCCATGTGATACTACCCTGCAACCCCTTCCCCCTAAACTCCCTGTGTCCTCCTCCTCCTCCATGCCTTTGCTGGCCCTTCTACCTGGAACGCCTTTCTCCACTTTGCCCTCCAACTGGCAAACTCGTGTTCATCCTTCAAAGACCAGACGAAATGTCACCAATCCTGGGAAGCCTTTCCCAATGCCACCCCAGCACTCACCGAGGTGGGGTTGCTCCTTTCTCCATGCTGCACATGCAGCATGCGTGGGGGCCAGACGTTGCTGTGGTTAAGGCTACAGGCCCAGCAGTCAGAAGGATGTGTGCTTCAGACCTGACTTTGCCAGCTGGACAGTCCTGGGCCGTTGACTTTATACTGCAATCCTCATTTTCCCCTCTGTACAGTGGCATCTAGAGGTGATGTGTGAAAAGTTTCCAGCACCATGGCACACAGTAGAGACCTCAGATATGACAGCTGCTGTCAGTGGTATCCCTTTGGCTCCTAATGCTCCACCTTGTTTTTCTGTCTCCCTACTAGGCTGGTTCCTCCTTGAGAGCAGGGGCACTTGAGAGTGTCTGATGTGCCTGAATGTTTCCTGTGCCCAGCCCAGGGCTCGCACGGAGGTGTGTGTTGAATGTGGGTCTCTGGCCGCTCCCTGCCCCATGGCACTGGTAGCTGCTACCTTGTCAGTGGCACGCTGATTAACCCAATTTCTGATTCGTAGTGTTTGCCAATTTCCATTATGCTAATACACCCACCAGAGCCAATTTCAAGTTACCAGAAGTTTAACAACCATCTTGCAAAACTGCTAAATATTGAACCACCTGCTCCTTTGAGCCACCTGGCTCCTGCACCCCTCTGGGTGTGACTATGCTGAGCATAAGGGCAGCCAGAGCAGGCTTGGGTCTCTGTTGACAGACAGGCTACCTTCCACGCCCTCTGCCCAGCCAGCACATTGATGCCACCCAGGGAAGGGCCAGAGGGTCAGCCATGCCCCACACAGAGGCCTTCACTCATTATTCTCCCCAAGGCCTCCAGCCCCTTTGTTCTCTGGGATAAAAGCCTATGAAGTTGTTCATCTCTCTCCTCCCACAGAAGAAAGAACAGAGGCTGGCTAAGGGGCCTGGCAGATCCATTCATCACTGGTTCTTGGGGACTTGGGCAAGCGGGTGCTAGCCATGTAGTCCACAGGACCCAATTTGCAATAGCCCTGTCCCCACAGCTATTGCAAGCAAATCTAGCTAAACCTGATCATAGTGTCCCTTGGTCACAGTAGGGATCAAAGAAAGCTTGTACACAACGTCCTCTGGACTTTTTCCTATGACCCGTTCGTCTCCCAGGCTCAGAAGGGTCCCCACTTGGCATTTTATGCTCTGTCATTACCGTCCTGCAATTCATCATAATTTCTTTTCTTTTCTTTTCTTCTTCTTCTTATTCTTTTAGATGGAGTTTCACTTTGTCACCCAGGCAAGAGGAGTGCAGTGGCACGATCTCAGCTCACTGCAACCTCTGCCTCCCGGGTTCAAGCAATTCTCTTGCCTCAGCCTCCCCAGTAGTTGGGATTTTTTTTTTTTTTTTTTTTTTTTTAGAGATGGGGTCTCATTATGTTGCCCAGGTGGGAGTGCAGTGGCTATTCACAGGCGCGATCCCACTACTGATCAGCATGGGAGTTTTGACCTGCTTGGTTTCTGACCTGGGCCGGTTCACCCCTCCTTAGGCAACCTGGTGGTCCCCCGCTCCCGGGAAGTAGTTGGGATTACAGGTGCACACCACCATGCCCAGCTAATTTTTGCATTTTTAGTAGAGACAGGGTCTCACCATGTTGGCCAGGCTGGTCTCGAACTCCTGGCCTCAGGTGATCCGCCTGCCTCGGCCCCCCTAAAAGTGTTGAGATTACAGGTATGAGCCACCACACCCAGCCAATTCTTCATAATTTCATGTTTGATTTCGTGTTTTGAAATGAAGTCTGATGGGACAGTGGAGCATGCCTAGGGGACTTAGAGCCTCAGCTTAGGTGTGTCCCAGCTCCACTGCTGCTCTCTGCCTGTTGGCACCTGGTAGCCTCCCCTGCCTGGCCCCACGCTTGCAGCTGTGCTGTCTCCTGTGCCTGGCAGGATCGGAAGGGGGATAGTTTGGGATCAGGTACATACACACACCCTTCTTCATCTTGGGCAGGACATGGCAGCAGCTGTCCTGACCTTGGGCTGACAGCACCATGGCACATCTGGTGGGTAGCTGGCTACAGGCCACATTTCAGTGGGGGAAAGACTCCAGTCCAGGCACTCAGCAACTCCTGGCATGAGGGTTTAAAGACCTTTGAGGGTGGCCCATCTGCCAAGGGTTGGGGCAGTGGATCCTTGGGCAGGAGAGACCTGGCTTGGCTTCTACACACCCTGCTCACATCCAGCGTACCCTGCATCAGTCCAGGGTCTGGCTGGAGGAGAGCCTGGGAGAGTTGAGTGCTCACAGTAGGGGTCGTGTTGACAACCTGACTACTGTCTGGCTCCAGAGAGTAGGTGTGTCCTTCAGTGGGGGGTGGTGCCCCTGGGCAGCTATGGGGCTCTTTACTCTGTGAGTCTCTCTGTGCCCAGAAGCACTTTCTCACCTGTGCTGAGGGGATGCTCTCTTCCTCCTTCCAATCTTCCTTGGTCTGACTTACGTCTGTCTCTTCTGGCCAGCTTGAGGCACCCTCAGGGATGAACTATGAAATAAAAATTGAGTAATTCCCGTGATTCCACACACAATTAAAGGCTCTGATATTTACATTGTAAACTGGCATTGCATAATACAAAGATGAATGGTAAAATTTAGGCTAATAATTTAAATTTTTAATTTTTGCTTACTTAGAATGACATAAATAGCAAATAAAAAAGACAGTGACAAGTCAAGAGAGAAACCTCAGAAGAAAGAAAAAAATTACACATGTACCTGCTTTTTTCTTTCTTTTTCTTTTTGTCTGAGACAGAGTCTCACTCTGTCGCCCAGGCTGGAGTGCAATGGCATGATCTCAGCTCACTGTGACCTCTGCCTCCCCAGTTCAACTGATTTCCCAGCCTCAGCCCCTCGAGTAGCTGGGACTACAGCTGCATGCCACCACGCCTGGCTAATTTTTGTTTGTTTGTTTGTTTTTGAGACAGAGCCTCGCTCTGGTCTCCCAGGCTGGAGTGCAGTGGCACGATCTTGGCTCAATTGTAACATCGACCTCCCGGGTTCAAGTGATTCAGCCTCCCAAGTAGCTGGGACTACAGGTGCGCACCACCCTGCCTGGCTAATTTTGGTATTTTTAGTAGAGACGGGGTTTCACCATGTTGGCCAGGCTGGTCTTGAACTCCTGACCACAAGTGATCCACCTGCCTTGGCCTCCCAAAGTGCTGAGATTAGAGGCATGAGCCACCGTGCCCGTCCTTTTTTTTTTTTTTTTTCAAATAGAGACAAGATCTTGCTTTGTTGCCCAGACTGATCTCAAGTTCCTGGGCTCAAGCAGTCCTCCTGCATTGCCCTCCCAAAGTGCTAGGATTACAGGCGTGAACCACTGCACCTGGACACATGTACCTTTAATGGCTCCTTTTGTCTGCTTTTTGAAAAACAGGCCCACATTTTCATTTGGGATTGGGCTTTATAAATTACGCAGCTGGCTTCGTCTGGTCACTTCTGGTCCCTCTTGTCCTGTGGCTGTTTTGTTTTAAATAGCATGTATTGCATCCTGACACTCTGTGTAGTTGTTTTACTTCTTAGGGTTGTTGTCTATGGTCTGCTCCCCTAACTAGACCGTGGACCCTTAGAGGATGGGGTTTTGAACGCTGGGTTCAGGGCATATCCCCAGGGCACGGAGGAGCCCAGCACATAGTAGGTGCTCAGTGAACATCCAGGGAGTGTGGCATGATGAATGCTCTCCAGCTTGCCTTTGGTCCCTTGTCTTTCCACTCCCCAGCAGTCTGCACTTCAGTCCCTTCCCTTGTCCATTTCATCCATTTTGGTTCCGAGATCTCATGTCAGAACTTGATAGTTCCAGCATTCTTCTCCAGACCTTAGTGATTCAGCCCTTCTGCTGCCTGCCAGCCCAAGGACTGTGGGTATGAATGACGACTGCCCAGCGGGCTGCAAGGCACTCGGCCTGGACCTCCGGGCTCCTCCTTCCTGGGATTCCTTAGGTCGTTTCCATCGATTGTCTTTGGCTGCAGCTCCTTGAGTTAATCTCTCCATTTGGAAAGCTTCCCTCACTGGTTTCCCCATCTGCTTCCAGCTTCAAGTCCTTTTTGGCACCAAAACCACATGCCTGTGGTCTCAGGTACTCAGGAGGCTGAGGTGGGAGGATCGCTTGAGTCCAGGAGGCGGAGTTAGCAGTGAGCCAGGATTGCACCACTGCACTCCAGCCTGGGAAACAGAGTGAGACCCTGTCTCAAAAAAATAATAAGAAGAAGAAAATTGGGTTCTGCTCTGTGTATTCCAGGCCAAGTCCCTGCCCCTCTCTAATTTCCTTATGGTGTCTACAGGGTCACCACTAGCATATTTGCTATCAGTCATAAGTACTGATAGGTTCCCTCACCAATGGACAAAATACAAACAGGTGTCCCTTCCCCTATGCTAGGAAACACAGCTTGGAGACAGGCTGTCTTTCAGCCACCCTATCCATTCACTTTTTGCCCTTGTGCAGTGCACAACTCACGCAGCTGTGTTTAGGCAGGAGTCTTCCCCATCAGCCTCACTGAGATGTATTTTCCCAAGTCCGTAACTGTTATCAGAACAGCTCTAAGCATCAATGACCCCCAGAACACCCTTTTTTTTTGAGATGGAGTTTCGCTGTCTCCCAGATTGGAGTACAAGGGCGCAACGTCAGCTCATTGCAACCTCTGCCACCCAGTTCCAGCAATTCTCCTGCCTCAGCCTCCTGAGTAGCTGGGATTACAGGCACCCACCACCACGCCTGGCTAATTTTTGTATTTTTAGTAGAGACGGGGTTTCACCACACTGGCCAGGCTGGTCTTGAACTCCAGATCTCAAGTGATCTGCCCGCCTTAGCCTCCCAAAGTGCTGGGATTACAGGCATGAGCCACTGTGCCCGGCCTACCCTTGTAACCAGCAGCTTTTCTTTTCCTTGGGTTCTGCAGCAGGTCTGGGACTAGTGTGAGGCCCAGGGCACAAAAGTCAAGACTCACTCTCAGGGCTCCCTGAGGACGAGAGTGCCTCTGTAAACCTCGTGCGCGAGGCTCCTCACTGGCCTCACCTTTGCCCTGGTCTGCTCTACAGATTCCCAACAGTTACAGGAGGCATTGGCGGTGATTTAAAGAAAAGTGCCAGAAAACCACCTCAGACTCACAGAGGGCAGCTTCCTTCAGCAGCTAGGAGCCATGGAGGAGGCTGATTCTGCAAGAGGAGACCCAGGGCAGGAGACAGTCCAGGCAGCTGGGTGGCAGGAGAGGCACTGTGCCGGGAAGGCAGCCTCGCCTAGAAGGAAGGTGGCCTGCTGTCCATGGGAGGGGAGCGAAGAGAGGGCCGGGTTATCAGCCCCCTTGCTTGTGATCAAGGGGTTTATAAGAAAAGCTGTGGGGAAGGGAGTTGGGATGAGAGAAGGCCACGGTAGACCCAGGCTCTGCTAGCTGTGCTGACTCTCTGGGGAAGACCTAGTGTCGGGGGCATAGCCCGAGCGAGGCCCGGCCCCCACCCAGGAGGTGGCCTTCTTGGCCCCCAGCTCCCTTCCCTCCCATTGCTTTGGAAACCGGGAGGCTGACACTCTGATGCTTTGAGATACAAGGTCACCTGTGAGTCAGTTACCATTGTCAACACCCGGAGGATACCAGGACTACTGCGTCACCTCCCAGATCCCGGAAACTTTAGGCCGTTTCCCAAACCACTTTCATTTTTGCCTGCACTGATAACTATATGGTATGTTTTGGAAAATCGGCTCCTCCTTACTTAAATAATTATTTTCAAAGGAAACTATGCACATAGAAAACAGGGCGGCTGCCGTAACAGATGTGGGTGTTATTCCTTCTGGCTGCAGTCTGGTGCCCCCAGGGCTCTGAACCCAGGGCCGGTCTCTGTTCAAAGAGGAGGTGAAGAAGGCAGAAAGATAAAGACCTCCAGCCCCCAGCGGCTCTCCCCTCTCACCAGGAATGGAATCATTTCTCCTGTATGTGGAGGCTGTGCCCACCGACCTGCCCCATGAGTGTGTTTCCTCCTTGTGAAAAATGTCCCAGGGAGTTCTGGGCAGTGGCAGGAAGAACTACTTTTTGTGGTTGGGGAGGTGGGACCGCTGGCTCTGGGAATGGCTGGGCCCTGAGCGCTCCCCCAGCCTCAGCCTGGTTCCCCCGTCTCAAGTGAGCAGCAGCTCTTGTGACAGAGTCTTCAGAGGCCTCTTCACAGAAGATCCTCTGAACCCAGCAATCCCGGGATCTAACCCGATCACCGGCGCAGCCTCCATCAGGTACTGCAGAAATGGGAGGCTGGAGGAGGCCCGGGCACTGCCCTCAGGTCTAGTTGGGGCCACAGGACGATACAGGCCCCTGGAGGCGGCATCGCTAAGGGAAGGAACAAGAGGACCCTGAGCAGGTGGGAGGGCACTGGGGGCTGGCGGCTGGGCTTGGTGGGACTGGACAGGGAGGGAGAGCAGTGGAAAGAGCCAGGTATATGGGATGTGCAGAGGGGGTGTTGAGGGTCCCTAGACAGAGCAAAGGGAACCAAGCCCCCAGGGTCTCCTACACCAGTGACAAAAATTAGGACTGACTCCATCAGGGGGCACCGAGGGATTCTGAAGAGGAAAAACTAAAGAAGGTGGTGTTTTCAGAAGAAGGCCCCGCACCTGTGGCGCGGCATGCCCTGCACACTCCCTTCTTCCCAGCTACTGCCTGGGACAGATGCCGCAGCACCTCCATCTACAAATGAAGAAAGGGCCCCCCCCATGCCCATGGTGGAGCCAAGGTGGAAGCCCTGTGGCAGGAGCATGGGCAGTGCCCTCATCCTACCACAGACAAGACTGGGCACCCTTTCCTTCTTCTGCTCCAGTGGGTGAGGTGTGCCAGCAGGGCGGCGGGGCTCCCCACAGTCCTCCCTGACCACCAAGCCACTTCCCCTGCTGGGAAGGGAGCAGGGGAGCTGTCTCTGCTGTCTCTGCTGTCCCCTTGCACTATGTGTTACACCACAGCACACACAGTATGCACACGACCCATAATACACACAACACGGACACGGACACACAACACATATACACAACACAACACACACATGCACCACATATACACAACATAAAACACAACACACATACACATGGCATAACACACATGCACCACATATACACAACACACAGATACAGCACACACATACATACACACAACACACACACATGCATACACACAACACATATACACAACACACATACATATAACACAAACACGTATACCCCATATACACATTGCACACATACACACAACACGCACACACCACATATACACAACACATACAAACACACAACACACATACAATATACACACAATATAGACACATAACAAACAGCACAAAACCTCAATACACATACAACACAAACATGCATGCAGCATACAACACACACAATGCACACAGGCACAACCCATACATACACACAACACACAGACATACACACAAACAACATATATGTACAACACACAACAGACACATACAACACGCTACACACAACACAACACACATACATAGACCACACACAGCACATATATAGAACACCCTCATATGACACCTATACACACAATACATACAATATATACACAATACACAGCATACAACCCTCAATATATACACAACACAAACATGTATGCAACACACAATACACAATACACACACACCACAGACACCATATACGCACTATACACACAACATACAATACAAACACACAGCACACACACACCACATATACACACTACACACAATATACAACACACACCACATATATATACACACACCACACAGGCTCAACACATACATACACACAACACATACATACACACAAACAACACATATGCACAACACACAACACAACACACACAAAATACACACCACACACATGCACATACAATAGACAAAACCCATGGACTCCTCATCTGGTCCGTGTTCGGGAGCTACTGCAAGGAGGGCGGCAGCAGCCTGGGAGAGCAGAGGGAGGGGCTGCCCTCCCCCACCCTTCAGGCCCCTCTTCCTCAGAGAAACTTCTCTGCACCCCCATGGCTCCCTGTGTGTCCACAGTGACCTGTCATGGTGCTGGCGACTGAAAGCTTGATTGTAGGATTATTGAATGCCTGTCTTCCCCTTGACTGTGAGCTCCGTGAGGGTAAGGCTTGTGCGGGTTTTGCTGTCCCCTTTAACCTCAGCCTGTGGTATAGGAGCTGGCACACATTGGGTGCCCAATAAATGCATGAACACAGAACCCTTGGAAGAGGGGATAGGTTGGGCCTCAGGGAGCTGTGGTCCTGGCTGCCGCAGTGGCTCTCAGAGGGCTGGTACATCTCAGGGTCCAGCCCCATCCCTGACACGGGACCCTAGTTCTGTGGCCTGGAGCGGGAGGAGAGGACACACGATCGAGGCCGGGAGGCAGGGATGTGTGTAAAGGGAAGCCTGTGAGTTCAGCATGGCTGCAGTTTTGTGGTAACAGCTGTCTCCATGGTCAAAACATGGTGTGTAATAAGGATGACCTGGGGCCTTCCCCTCCTGACTTCAGCTTCCCCATCCCACCAGCTCTCTGTCCTTCCACATCCTCATACTCCAGGCGGGTCACCTGCCTGGTCAAGGGTCCCCTGGTGCTTGCCCAGCCCTGAGGGCCTATCCTCCGGCGTGCCACCAGCAAGGAGGGTGCTGGGTGCCTGTGCTCCTGGTCCACTCTTGCTGTGCGACACTGGGCATCTCTCTCTCTCTCTCTCTCTCTCTCTCTCTGGACCTGGCTTTTCTCATCACTGGATGGAAGGGGGTGGAGCTTGGTGGCCAAGGGCTTCCTGCTCCCAGGCATCTCATGGGGTCCTGCGGAGACCAGAGAGGGGAGGAAGCCCCTGACATGGAACAGATGTGAGACCAGGTCCCCCTAGGCTCCAAGCCCAAGCTGCACACTCAGGGCACGGGCACAGCTTTGGGTGTGAGAGCAAGAGCACGTGGGCTGGATCCCTGACGCTGCCTGCCTGCCAAGGGCTGGGGCGGCAGAGAGGAGCAGAAGTAACCCTGCTTTGTCCTGCCCTCCAAGGGTTCCAGGGCCGGGGAGACAGACCAGTCCACTAGAAGTGACAACACAAAGACTCTAGTGGCGGCTGGCAGTGCTTGGGTGGAGGCGCACAACTCTGTAGCGGGGGAGGGAATATTCCCCATTGTTTCCTTATTATTTTCTGTGGTTTTGATATTACGGAGATATAATTTACATGACATTATGTTACTATTTTAAATTGTACCATTCAGTGGCTTTTCACACATCCACAGTCTGGTACAACCATCCCCACTAGCTAATGCCAGGACATTTCCGTCACCCCAAAGGAAACCTGTATTCTGCAGTGGTCACTTCCCTTCCCTCCTCCCTCTGGCCTGTGGCAATGGCAAATCCACTTTCTGTCTCTCTGGATTTACCTATTCTGGACATTTCCTATGAATGAATTTTATACCTCGCGGCTTGTAGTGACTGGCTTTCCACTTGGCGTGTTTTCAGGTTCATCCATGTTGTAGCATGTCTCAGTGTCGTTCTAGGCCACCAAGGTGTGGGATCTCGTGGTGACCGCAGCAGAGCCTGGTCCCCCCTCTAACCAGCCTAGCCCTTCGCGGGCGGGGACCCACATAGCCTCTGTGCATAGGAGCGGGTCCAGGCTTGCATATGCACAGACACAGCTTGGGTGTATTTTTAAAACAATTAGTTATGTGCCAAATTGGATAAAAACCGAGATCAAGCTGTGCGGCTTGAGTTTCCAAGTGATCCACATGTACATTTTGGGAGCTGATTTTCATGAGAGAAATCTGTCTGCATCGTGGCTGAAACGTTACCCAGGCAAGATTCTCTCCTGGATCAGCCTCACCTTTGAGAAGATCCATTCAATCGGCAGATGATCAGAGCCAGCAGTGAGTATTTGTGGAGCCCTTACTGGATATCATGTTGAGAGCTTCTCACATATTTTGTCTTCCTAGCCATCCTAAGGGATAAACACAGTCACCATCCCCATTTTCCAGATGAAGAAACTAAGGCTCAGAGAGGTTAAGAGATTTTCCCACGCTCCCACAGCAAGTAGGTGGAAGAGGCAGAGTTTGAACTGTCTGAACTCAACTCACCATATTTGGCCTCTGAGGTCATCTTGATAACCTGCAACTGACTCAGCATCTACTTGTGTCTTGTGCTGGAGTCAGCAGTCAGATTCTTTAAGGTGAGACACATTACGCTTTGGTAGACAGAGCCCAGGATTAAAAGTTGGAAGTCCTGGCTTCAAGTTTCAGATCCAGCTTTAACTTACTCCATGGCAAATTCCTTCCCCTACCCTCAAGGCCTCAGTATCCACATCCATGGAATGGGATATTTGGACTAGATGAGTGGTTCCCAATGTTGGCTATGCATCTGAACTTCCTAATGAACTAGTTAAAAATAACGATTCAGCGCTGGGCGCAGTGGCTCATGCCTGTAATCCCAGCACTTTTGGAGGCCGAGGTGGGTGGATCACACTGTCAAGAGATCGAGACCATCCTGGTCAACATGGTGAAAACCCATCTCTACTAAAAAATATAAAAATTAGTGTGGCGGCGTGCAGCTGTAATCCCAGCTACTTGGGAGCCTGAGGCAGAGAATTGCTTGAATCCAGGAGGCAGAGGTTGCAGTGAGCCAAGATCGCACTATTGCACTCCAGCCTGGGTGACAGAGTGAGATTCCATTAAAAAAAAAAAAAGATTCCTGGACCAGGCGCAGTGGCTCACATCTATAATCCCAGCACTTTGGGAGGCAGAGGCAGGTGGATCACTTGAGGTTAGGAACTCAAGACCAGCCTGGCCAACATGGTGAAAACCTCTCTCTACTAAAAATAGAAAAATTAGCCAGGCGTGGTGGTGCGCGCCTGTAAGCCCAGCTACTTGGGAGGCTGAAGCAGAAAAATTGCTTGAACCTGGGAGGTGGATGTTGCAGTGAGCTGAGATCATGCCAGTACCCTCTAGCCTGGGTGATAGAGTGAGACTCTGTCTCAAAAAATAATAATAATGATGATGATTCCTGGCTGCGGATGATGGCTCATGCCTATAACCCCAGCACTTTGGGATGCCAAGGCAGGAGGATCACTTGAGCCTAGGTGTTCAAGGTTGTCGCGAGTTATGTTCATGCCACTGCACTCCAGCCTGGACAATAGAGCAAGACACTGTCTCAAAAAAAAAAAAAAAAAGGAAACCAATAATAATAATAACGTTTCCTGGACTACCTTGAATTCACAGGTAGATTCACATCTAAAGCAAGCATTAGAAACCTTGCCTCAAGGGGCCCTTCAACAGCTGAGCCTCTATGAGTTCATGGAGGCAGAAGAGACCAACCCAGTAACCATTCCAGGCAATCCGAGTCAAATACCAAAGAAAACCGTCTCTGAAAGAATATAGAAGATAAACATGTTGGGTTGGACTGTGGAAGGTGGGGAAGTAGAAACTGAAGCTGGCTTTGGTTTCTTTTCATGGCTTCATCTCTCCCTTGAAAGAAAATCACATTTCCAGCTAAACCACACTTCCTGGCCCCTTTGCAGTTAGGAGAGGCTCATAAAGTAGGTAACTGATGAGCATCAGTTCCAGACATGGCCATCAAACTCCTGCGGGATCTTCCATGCTCTCTTCCTCTTCTGTGGTGAGCTTGGAAGTGAAATATTGATGATGGTAGCATTTACAAAGGGAAGGAATTTGGGTTCCTGTGGCTGCGTGGAGCAGAATGCCCCTGCTACTTGCAGTGGACTGTAGGATGAGTGAGCAGTAAATTTAGATTGTGTTAAGTCACTGAGTTTATGAGGCTGTTCATTATAACAGCTAGTGGTACTCATCCTGACTAACACAGTCTAGAGGAAGTGGGACCATAGCAGGCTCTAAAAAGGCGAGTAAGATTTGGATACATGGAGAGAAGGAAAAGAGTATTCCAGAGGGAAGAAATAGCAGGAGCGAAGGGGTGGGAGTAGGAACAGGTGTGATGTGTTTGCACCCTACAGAGAAATTCAGCCTGATTGGCAAGGAGGGCTACGCTGGGTAGGAGTTGAGATCAAATATGTTCCAACTAGTGGGGTGTTAGAGCCAGCTCATACTGGCTCATGAGAGCCAACTGTTAGCATCTTTGCCCAGCTCTGTGTTCAGTGACACTGCTTTGATAGCTTAAAATTGGCCGTAGTGGGAGTATTTACACCATGGTGATTAGCAAACACCCGAGTCAGGGCTTTTTTCCTCCCTTTATTAACCATTTATCAGCATTCAGCTGACTGCAACCTACGCGAGGAGAGATTCTGCCTACGTAGGAGGCAGCGAAAAGAGCAGAGATCCAGGAGCTGTATCTAATCCCGCTCCTTCTGAGGTGTGTGGCCTCAGGGAGGTGAACGTCACTTCTTTCACCCTCAGACTCCTCATCTGCAAAGTGGGTCTAATAGTACCTCCCTCAAAAGGCTGATATGAGGATAAATAGGATCACGTTCAGGGATTGCTGCCTTCATCACTTCAGCATTATTCCTGCGCACATGGCAGCCGCCTAACTCCAAGTCCCTGGGACTCTCTTAGGACTTTCTCTGGCCATGGGGCAGGCCCAGCCTCCTCAAGGAATATGTCGGAAGGGCAGGGGAGCTGCTGTCTATCAGAGCAATGCTCAACCAGAGGTGGGTGGGAATTGGTGGATAAATGCCTGAGCTTCCTCAGTCCTTGATTAGGACAATCTGAGGCACATCCTGTCCAGCTCCCAGCAGAGTCCATCGGGATTGAGCCCCAGTGTCCCTGGCCATAGCCAGCTGGCCAGCGCAGCCTGAATTGGTTTCTTCCTTCCCTGCCTCACCTCCCCACTTCCCACCTTGCTTCTTGGGGTCACTGCCCAAGGGAACTTCCTGCTCTCTCATCCTTGTCTCAGGGTCGGCTTCTGAAGACCCCAACCTAGACAGCAGCCAAGATGATCAATAACCAGAATCGCCTCTTAATGCGTACTGAAATTTACAGTGAGGCCACAGCTGCTCAGTTCTTGCAGTGACCCTGCAGGTAGGGGGACCCAAGTACTTCACTTTACAGATGGAGAAACTGAGGCTCAGAGAAGAGCAGTGATTTGCTGAGGTCACCCACTGTCAAGCAGAAGGGCTAACACTGGCCTGACCATATCCCCTGGGCTCAGCTCTGAGTGGCTCTGGGCCCCTGGAGAAGCCTGAGCTGGCTGGGCGGGTGCTCCCTACCCATCTCATCCTCTCCCTGACTGGTCGGGCTGACTCTGGCCCCTACGTGGGCCTGGGACAGTGAAGAGCAAATGGGCTGGTAGTAAGAATGGTTATTAAAAGCATCTATCACTCAGAAGGCCTGACCTCATTCTGTCCTGGGAAAGCTGGCCTTGCCTGGGCTAGCTGGGGGTTAGGGTGGGGTGGGAGGGGTGGGGCTGACCCAGAAGGAAAAGATGGGTAGGGGGCTGTGCAAGGCCAGAGATGGGATGGGATCTCTTGGGTGGGATGAGGTCAGGGGCAACTGCTGGGTATCTGTGTCCCTGCAGTGTGGGGGTAGCCAGTGCCCCAGGGACAGTGAGAGCAGGCGACAAGGCCAGTGTGATGCACCTTTTGGCTGTGGCCTGAAGAGGAGGCCCTGTCCAGGAAGAAGTGGGGGTCTCTGCCTCTAATTCCCCCATCACTGCCTGAGCCATGGAAATGCTGAATCCACCAGATCCAGTTCCCAAGTCCCAGAAGACAAGGGTCGGGGGCAATATGGTGGCTATGACATGAACTCTGAATTGCCAGTGGGTGGCCACTACTAGTGAGTTCCAACAACGTGCCATGCACTTGTGTTGGGCACTCAACACACACCTCATTTCACTCTCGGGTGAATGGCTAGGGGCCTGAGTTCCAGAGACAGACGGGCCTGGGTCAGAATCCGCCCCGCCATGGGTGTCTGTGCTCTTTGGTGAGTTGCCTCCGCTTGCTAGCTTTACATCGGTAAAGCGGGATAACATGTGGCGAGGATTCGGTGATGGATTGTGTTCATCGCACTCAACTTAGAGCTTGGCACGTGAGACGCATTATTATTATTATTATTTTGAGACAGAGTCTTGCTCTGTCACCCAGGCCAGAGTGCAATGGCGCGATCTCGGCTCACTGCAACCTCCACTTCCCGAGTTCAAGCAATTCCACTGCCTCAGCCTCCTGAGTAGCTAAGGAGGCACATGCCTGGGATTACAGGCGCATGCCACCACACCCTGCTAATTGTTTTTTGTATTTTTAGTAGAGACAGGGTTTCACTATTTTGGCCAGGCTGATCTGGAACTCCTGA
Organism: Cacajao melanocephalus; assembly: GCA_963573385.1. Classification (NCBI taxonomy): domain Eukaryota; kingdom Metazoa; phylum Chordata; class Mammalia; order Primates; family Pitheciidae; genus Cacajao; species Cacajao melanocephalus. Next base: position 5,073 of record CAUYLG010012477.1, on the reverse strand, counting down.
CCTTGTGATCTGCCTGCCTCAGCCTCCCAAAGTGCTGGGATTACAGGTGTGAGCCACTGTGCCCGACTGGCACACTTATTCACAGCAGAGATGATGACAGGGGACCCTACTGTATCCAGGGTGCTGTGCCAAGTGCTTTTCGTGGATTATCTGATTTAAACTTCATAACCACCCTGAGGCGGTGGGACTATGATTAGCCCACCTCTTACAGGTACGGAAGCCAACTCAGAGGGATGAAGTCTCTGACCCAAGGTCACAACTGCTGGAGGGCAGAAGTGGGATTTGAATCTAGGTCTCTGCTTTAGAAACCTGATTAGCAAAGACCCCTCTTTCCACTTACCACCCCTGTACCCTCATATATGAGGTTAATAACTTACTACAGTTCATCTCTCTGGCTCTTTAAGAAATACTTCTGGGTGAGGCTTTCCTGGAGGCTTAGAGCGGGCAAGGAACAGGCCCGGGGCCGCAGAGCCCAATGGTGCCAGAACTGGTCCTAGGACCCCGGTCTTCTGGCTCTCTGGCCAGGCCTCATGCCTACCCATAAGAGATTGTTCAGGACCCTGGATATCATTTCCATCTCTGCTCTGCTCTCTCGAGGCAGGGGCTCTGATCTCCCATCCCTGCCCCACCTCACTCCTTTGTAGAAAGATTCTAGGCCATGTGGAGCTTCTGGGCTTTTCTTCCTAACGCTACTGAGCTGTGGGATTGAAGCCTCATTCTTTTCTCTTCCACCGATAGGTAATTTTCCTGGAACACGTAGAGCACTTTAAAAATTTGGTCACATTGCAGTGTCTGGGTTACCATGGTGACCTCACTTTGAATTTGCTTCCTAGGGGAGGCTGGTAATAATTAATACAGCACTTAGTGCCGGCTGCCCACAGTGAGTGTGGGGGAGGATTACGGAGTCCCCCGGGGTCCACTTCCCCAGGGGGAGCGCTGCCTCCTCCTCTGAGCAGGATCCTGGGGTTTTCTGAGGAGGAAGTGGGTGGGGAGAGGATCCATCAACCCTGCCCAGCCCTTCAGCAGGCGCAGCACCCCACTGCTGTCAGAGCCGGTCTATATTGGGATGGGGAATTCAAGGCTCATCGGGGAGTATGTGACTTGACCAAGGCCACACAAGATCAAGAAAGCATCAGCATTGGGCGGAAAGCTGATTTCCTAAGCTTTAGGACAGAGCTCTGGTGATTGCCAAGTTTGGTGAAGCCCAGCTCCAAAACTTCTCCCCTTCCAGCATGCCCCGAACACAGTGCAAATGCCCCAAGCTGAGGATGGAGTGGGGAGGCCAGGGTGGGTGGAGGCAGGGGGCCTTTGTTCAGTCACTGTCCATTCAGTGCAAAGTGGGTTCTCAGGTCACCCAGGGTGTTGGGGACCAGGCTCAGAGAAACTTTGGCGGAGGGAACTGGTGAGATTGGGATGGGGAGAGGAGCCTGAGAGGGAGGTCCTGCGGGACAGGCCTTAGACATTTCTGGCAAAGGGTGGAAGTGTAGTGAAGGGGCATTCTGCTTCTCATGATCTTCTCCATTCCTCTCCTCTCCAGCATTTCTTGGCCTCCACCCACTCCAGCTCTTATAGAAAGAATAGTAGAAGGACGTGCAGCAGAAACAACAAGAAATCTCAATTAGGGCCAGGTGCAGCGGCTCATGCCTGTAATCCCAGCATTTTGGGAGGCTGAGGTAGGAGGATCTCTTGGGCCCAGGAGTTCGAGATCTGCTTGGGCCACACAGTGAGACCCCATCTCTAAAAAAATAAATAAATTAGCCAGGTGTGGTGGTATGTACCTGTAGTTTCAGCTACTTAGGAGGCTGAGGCAGGAGAATCACTTGAACTCTGGAGGTGGAGGTTGCAGTGAGCTGAGACTGCGCCATTGCACTCCAGCCTGGGTGACAAGAGCGAAACTCGTCTAAAAAAAAAAATCTAGACTGCATTCCATTTTTTTCAGATGGGGAAAGTGAAGCTCAGAGAGGCCTTATGGAGGTAGAGAGACCACAGCCAGTAAGTGGTCAGCTGGAGATTCAAACCCACATCACTGGGCAAGGTTCTCTCCCTAGATCCACATTTCCCTTGGGGCCTGGGCCGAGGGCTTGGGGAGGCGTTAGCACTGATGGAGGGCAGAATGGGCCTGAGCCAGGAGATGCGGAGGAAAACCAGGTTGCTTTCTCTGCTGGAAACTGGAGCAGGTGTGGCTCAGGCAAAAAGGCTGGAAGCTTGGGAGCTTCAACCATGGAAGTGGGTTTTAGCAGAGGGTTGGGGAGAAGGGGAAAGGGGAAAATGGCTTTGGTATCTCTGCTCACATCCAAAAACAACTGAGCTTGCCATGCACCCTTAGTCTCAAAGGAAAACAAACCTGTGACTTTAGTATGCTGCCACCAGGTGGCGGTGTAATGTGGCTACTCAGATTCACCTCCATTAAATTTCACTCATTTTTCAAAAAGATAAAACTCTTTAAAGATAGACCAGACTATAACTGGATGAAGATCAAAAAAATAAAAAAAATATTTAAATAATTAGATTTATACATTATTTCACTTGATTTTTTAAAACTAAGGTAACATTTTAGGGGAAAATGCCTGAGATACAGTTTGGTTCATTCCTCCCTGACCCTTAACTTTTATCTACCTACCCTAAACATGGGCTTTCTGGTGATCTGTCCGTATGGTCCTGGTGAACAGCCAGCGAAGTCCACCCCAAAAGAAGTTTTCATGTCAACTTGACATGCTGGAAAGAGCAAGGGACACAGAGTCAGCTCCCATCCTTCCCCTCAATTAGCCCAGTCCTGGAGATAGCTGCCCCTCACCCCCAGGCTGCCTAACTTCTGCACGGCAGACTTTACATACATCGTGGCTCTCCTCCCACTGTGTTTTAACTCTTTTTTTTAAAACATATAGAATCTCGCTCTGTCGCCCAGGCTGTAGCACAGTGGGTTATCTTGGCTCTCGGCTCATTGCAACCTCCACCTCCATGTTCAAGCGATTCTCGTGCCTCAGCTACCCAAGCAGCTAAGACTATTGGTCTGCACCACCACGCCTGGCTAATTTTTGTATTTTTAGTAGAGATGGGGTTTTATCATGTTGGCCAGGCTGATCTCGAACTCCTGATCTCAAGAGATCTGCCTGCCTCAGCCTCCCAAAGTGCTAGGATTACAGGCATGAGCCACTGCGCCTGACCAGGGTTTTAACTTGACTGTCTGCCACACCAGAAGGTTGGTCCTTCCAAGTAGAGATCATGACTCCTTCATCTGCCACTGCTCTAGGTCTTAACTACAATGGCTAGCACATGGGTGATGACCAGCAGTTGGTTGAATGAATAAATGAATTGCTATTTCACAGCTGAGGAAACTAATACCAATGATAATAGTAATAATTGGCATTTATTATGTACCTATGATGTGGCAGACATATATTAACTCTAGTTCCCACAATTCTAGGATACTATTATTATGCTCATTATGCAGATGAGGGAACTGAGGTTGAGAGCCATCTGAGATCAGGGAGGGAGCAACTGAGGGAGACTCAAGTCCAGTTCAGTCGCTCATTTCCGTCTCAGCTTAGGGTACAGAAGAGAAGGTGGAGCTGGCAGGGAAAGGTTGGGATTCAGGGTCTCCTCCAGAGAGCTTCCAGGCCATGGGGACAGAGCTGGACAGAGAGACCCCTGCCTTACAGGCAGGCTGAGTGTCAGCCACATAAGGCCCTGGTCCATGCCTTGGAGGGTGAGGCCTCTCAGAGTGGGTGGTGGGTGTTGGTCACGGCAGGTGCAGGTGGTCGCTCAGGTTTATATATCTTGCTGGACAGCTGGGAAGGCAGATGTGAGCAGCTGTGGAGACAGCACTCTTTAACAGAATGGGGCAGCTGCTTCCTCAACATCAAGAGCAAAAACTGGAGTGCAGTCGGGGGAAGAGGCTACTCAAGGGTAGCACTGTGGACTCCCCAGAGTGACCTCTTTCTTGTAGCCGTTTCAGCCCCCACCCAGAGCCTCAGTGTTTCCTGCCCACAGGATAATGTAGCACACTGGGAGGGGTGACATCCAGGGGACCTTGACTTCCTAGACACCCTCACCCAGTCTTGGGAGTTTGTAGGACAATCTTGTGATTAAAGCACCCAGGCCCTGGACAATCTTATGATTAAACACCAGCCTGAATTTAAATCCCACCTCCTCTACTTACTGCCTGTGTGACCCTGGGTAAGGTTCCCTGCCTCTCTGAGCCTCAGTTTCCTCACCTGTGAGGTCAAGGTAACTCTCCCAACCCCCCAGGATTGCTGTGGGAGTAATGAGAAGAAGGGCACGTGGGGCCTGTCAAGAGGGAGGTGCTTTGAAAGCTTTTCTCTTATTGGTGGCTTCAGGACTGGGCAGGCTCTGAGGAGGAAGGAGGCAGGAGTGCAGACTACGATGGAAAGAGGATCCGGAGGCGGCAAGGCTGATTCTAGTGCTCTTTCCCTCATTTGGCAAACATTATTGAGCACCTACTATGTGCCAGGCATGATTCCAGGTGCTAGGGATAGAGCAGTGAAAAGAGACAAAAACCCCTGCCCTCGTGAAGCTGACATTTCTGTCAGGGGAGACAGATAAACCATAACGTAAGAAAGTAAAAATAGGCAGAGAGTGGTAGCTTATGTCTGTAATCCCAGCACTTTGGGAGGCTGAGGCAGACAGATCACCTGAGGTCAGGAGTTCCAGACCAGCCTGGCCAACATGGTGAAATCCTGTCTCTACTAAAAATACAAAAAAAAAAAAAAAAAAATTAGCCAGACATGGTGGCGTGCGCCTGTAATCCTAGCTATTCAGGAGGCTGAGGCAGGAGAATTGCTTGAACCCTGGAGGCGGAGGTTGCAGTGAGCTGAGCTCGCACCACTGACCTCCAGCAGAGTGACTCTGCCTCAAAAAAAAAGAGAAAAACTAAAAATACAATAGATGATGATAAATAATATAAATAACATGCACACAAATGTTCATTGCAGCACAGTTTACAATAGCAAAGACCTGGAACCAACCCAAATGCCCATCGATGATAGACTGGACAGGGAAAATGTGGCACATATACACCATGGAATATTATGCAGCCATCAAAAACGATGAGTT
>CAUYLG010012476.1:0-43879 GCA_963573385.1 Cacajao melanocephalus | reverse complement strand
CATTCAGGACATAGGCATGGGCAAAGACTTCATGACTAAAACACCAAAAGCAATGGCAACAAAAGCCAAAATTGACAAATGGGATCTAATTAAACTAAAGAGCTTCTGCACAGCAAAAGAAACTATCATCAGAGTGAACAGGCAACCTACAGAAAGGGAGAAAATTTTTGCAATCTATCCATCTGACAAGGGGCTAATATCCAGAACCTACAAGGAACTTAAACAATGTTACAATAAAAAGCAAACAATTCCATCAAAAAGTGGACAAAGGATATGAACAGACACTTCTCAAAAGAAGACATTTATGTGGCCAACAAACACGAAAAAAAGCTCATTATCACTGGTCATTAGAGAAATGCAAATCAAAATCACAATGAGATAACATCTCATGCCAGTTAGAATGGTGATCATTAAAATGTCAGGAAACAACAGATGCTGGAGATGATGTGGAGAAATAGGATGTGGAGAAACACTTTTACACTGTTGGTGGGAGTATAAATTAGTTCAACCACTGTTGAAGACAGTGTGTTGATTCCTCAAGGATCTAGAAATAGAAATATCATTTGGCCCAGCAATCCCATTACTTGGTATATACTCAAAGGATTATAAATCATTCTACTATGAAGACACATGCACACATATGTTTATTGCGGCACTGTTTACAATAGCAAAGACTTGGAACCAACCTAAATAACCATCAATGATAGACTGAATAAAGAAAATGTGTCATATATACATCATGGAATACTGTGCAACCATAAAAAAAGGGTGAATTCATTTTGTTTGCAGGAACATGGATGAAGCTGGAAACCATCATTCTCAGCAAACTAACACAGGAACAGAAAACCAAACACCACATGTTCTCATTCATAAGTGGGAGTTGAACAATGAGAACATATGGGCACAGGGAAGGGAACATCACACACCGGGGCTTGTCAGGGGATGGGGGCAAGGGAAGGCATAGCATTAGGAGAAATACCTAATGTAAATGACAGGTTGATGGGTGCAGCAAATCACCATGGTATACGTATGCCTATGTAACAAACCTGCACGTTCTGCACATGTATCCCAGAACTTAAAGTATAATTAAAAAAAAATACAAAAAAAGAACCACCTGATAATATCATTCAGCAAAATAGCTAAGTAAATAAAGAAATAGGAAATCATAAGTGAACCTACTCCAGGAGATCAGTGAGGGAAAAATGGGGGATGACACCTATGCAGCAGACCTTAAGAACTACCAGACAGGATTGGAATAAGAGGGTGGAAGTCCTAGGAAAAAGGTCTCTCAAGAATCTGGAGAGACAGCGGGGGGTGGGGAGGGACAACATGGGGAGAAATGCCAGATATAGTATGTACCTAAAGTAAAATAAATAAATTTAAAAATAAAATAAAATAAATAAAATGTCAATATGATGGAGTTTTAGAAAAATAAAAAATATGAGTAAAAAAATATGATGAAGCAATTAGATGCGGTTGGAAAAATCTAAACAAGAAAGACAATCATAATACCACACTTGGCTCTGCAGTGGATTTATTTTATTTATGTAATCATAATACAATAAATCTCAAGTGATGGTTCATTTGTTTTCTATTTTTTTGAGGCAGGGTCTTACTCTATCACCCAGACTTGGGTGCAGTGCTACTGTCATGGCTACTGCAGTCTCAGACTTCCGGGATCAAACAGTCCTCCTGCCTCAGCCTCCCAAATAGCTAAGATTACAGGCATAAACCACCACACCTGACCTCAAGTTTTAGTTTAATATAAAGTAGTGATTAGTAGTAATTGAAGGATAGGACATAAGGGAGTGGTAGAGGAATAGTCAAATCCTCATCAAATAACAGGAAATAAGTAATGTATAAAAATGGATGAACTAAGTAGCAGTATAAGCATACACTTTATAAATATGACCATAAGTATCATATGAAGTAGCTAAAAGTTAAAATAAGTTGCTTCTTAGGTGGGGAGGGACAGTAGATAGAGGTCTGGTCTGTTGTCTTTACATTTATAAGCTTTTCAGTGTAGTTTGATTTTGTTTAAGTATGTATTAATATACATTATTACTCTGATCAAAAGAGGAGAAGGTGGCAGCAGCAGCAGGGCAGCAGCAAACAGAGAGGAGAAGGCGTAGTGGTATGAGATGAGGCTGGAGAAGTTTGGAGTCAGACAGTCCAGGCTCTGGCAGAGCAGGCTGAGGATCTTGATCTTCAAAAAAGAAGCCACTGAAAATTTTTTGGCTGTGTATGTGTCATGAAATAATTTTGAAAAGCGCTCTGACTTCAATGTATGAATTGGTTTGGAGGGTTATAACAGCACATGAGGGGTAGCCAGTTAGAAAGCTATTGTTATAACTAAGATAGGATATAATGGTACCTTGGATAGGTTGGTAGAATCAGAAAGGATTTGATAGACATGAGTGAAATTTAGAAAGTAAGACTGATAGATTATAGCAATTGATAGCATATAAGAAGTTGGATAAAAATGGAAGATAATGGAATCCACACAATGGGGACAAAATTATGTCTAGCTCATTATAGATAACTTTAACCTTGTTATAAAAAAGTAATCTCAAATCATTTTTCACTGGTGAATTACCACACCCTCCTACTTAGGGATTTGGTGGAAACACTTACATAGGTATGACAAACAGCCCTTATCCAACCAGGGTTCCATTTGAGAATTAAGCTATTAGAGAAAATTTCTGAAAACTATTTTTTCAATATTCCTAAGGATACATAGGAGAGCACCACTGTAGGTGAATAAAACATCATGGATTAATTCTCTCATAAAATCCTGGTTGATATGGGCTGGTAACAAAGATAGTTTCTGGTCTGATTCAATCCATATTTTTCTTCTCTTAATGCTCAATTTGATAGTTCTCCTACAGTTCTATAGTTCACATGTTGTTGGGCCATATCAGTATGACTCACACCAGTGTATGCATACACTGTATACATTTGTAGATTTGCAGTTGCTCCACATTCCCTAAGTATAGCTTTTTCATCAGTTGGATTGCCAGGATAGTGAGATTATCATTACAGCAGTTCCCCAAATGGTTCCAGGTCTCCTTCCAGTTGTGTGGTATGATTATACCTTCCTGATCTCTTGAAGTTATGGATGATCATACAATTTCCTTTGATCATTAAAGTATGAGAAAAAGTGAAAGGTGTCACTTCTAAGCAGAATCTTTAAGAACTAGTACATACTTTACCATGTTCCCTTTTCCCGCTTCAACAAACATAAATCCCATGTTCAGATAAAGCCTCTATCCCAGAGTCACTACAATGAACAGAAGTCTCTTAGCATTCCACATTGAATAGGTATCATGGTGTGTAAAACAACAAAACAAACTTGTGCTCATCCACTGAGATTTTTGTATCATTTGTTACTGCAGCACAATCTTACCTATCCTGTCTAATACAAACGCTTTTCAAAATGCTCTGCAAAATTTCTATCCTGTGATTTATTTCTGCACATTTTAGTGGCCCTGCTTTGTGACTCCCTCTCATGGCTCTAACATCCTCCTCAGAAACATTTTGTTGTTGTTGCATAAAAGGTGGCCTCATAGAATATTTTATGTTCTATGGGTCAGCTAACTCTGTCTTCTACCCTTGATGCTATGAGGAGGGCTATTATTTTTCCCAGAACTGTACCAAAGGTAAGGCAGTGGGAATGGACCATGCCATGGAGGAAATAAGAGGGTGCACTGTCTGTAGAAATTTTTAAAATAGTAATAAAACCAACTAAAGATCAGTGTGCTTTTTGTTATCATCATAGGACTACAGTACAATGCAGTTTATACATGCCTGTTACATATCATGCTAGAGAACTTCCCCAGCAGTAACCAACCAAACTAGCTGGGATCCATGAATTAATTCATTCATTTAATAAATACCTCTTTTGAGCAAGACATGGTGCTATGTACTGCAGATAAAAGAAGGAACAGTACTGGCACTGTCCCTATCCTCATGGAGTTTACACTTGGAGCATAGGGGCAGGAATTCTACAAGTGTGCAAGTTGCCATGATATGTATTTTTCCTCCTTGAGGAGGTGCCATTTGAGTTAGACCTGAGTGATAAGGAAGAGGTAGCTGTGCAAGGATCTTGAAGAAGAGCATTCCAGGCAGAGTGACCATCAATGCAAAAGCCTTGAAACAAGAACGAAGTTAATGTGCCTGAATACTGTGAATGAAGTGGTGGGTGGAGAGAGAGGGGTCAAAGAGAGGGGCAAGGATCAGGCACTATGCATAATCTTCCAGGTCATTCATTGTAAAGAATCAGAATTTTCAACTTGTTGGAAAGGGAAAGCACTGAAGAGCTTGAAGCAGGAAAGTGCTATGACTTGTTTTTTAAAAAGACCTCTCTGGCCGCTGTGTAGAGACAGAGGCAACAAGGGGAGCAGGACATCAGTGTTGGGGCTGTTGCATTGGTCCAGACAAGGGATGGTCATGCCGTGAATGAGAATCTTAACAGTGGATATGATGAAAACAGTCAAACTGAGGAATTGACAGGACAAGACTTACTGATGGATTGGACATCAGCGGTGAGTGAAAGAGGACACATAAATGACTCCTGGAATTTAACAATTGAGTAGATGGTGATCACTTACTGAGACTTTTTTTCTTAGTTTATCCTCTGTTAAACTAGAAAAAAATATTTAAAGCTAATCCCCCTTCCCTAACTTCCTTCTGCACTGGAAAAAAATATTTTTCAGTTAAATGACATTATCAAATTATTTAGACTACTAGACAATATCATAGATCAAATCATCTGGGAATTACCACCCCAGAGCATCCAGGACTGAACTCAGATGGGCAATTTGATTGGCCCACAGTGACATCACAATTCTATTTCAGGGCAGAACTGGAGGTCTGTGTATTGATGCCCAGAGCCTGAGGTCTGGCCACCCACTGGTCCCTAATCCCTCATCTAGATTCATGCTGTGCTGAGACCATTCTGTGAGCTGATAAAAGGCTGTAGAGTGGCTAGGCCTTAGGGTAGAGGGTTGTGTAATGCAGTCCATAATGGCAGTGGAGGTAAGATTAGAAACCAGAAAATATATGTCAGTGTTGTCTGACCCCTTTCTGAGTTCACATCAAAATCCCCATTTGCTTTCCAGAAAATAGTGGTACAAACCATTATTCCTGCTCATGATCTCCTTGGGACAGTTCTTCTAGGACACAATTCTCCCTTGCACTAGAAACTATTTTAAAAGTAAACAACACAAAATACCACTACTTAAAGAAAGTCTGGCTCTAACATCCTCCTCAGAAACATTTTGTTGTTGTTGCACAAAAAGTGGCCTCATTACAAAGAGCTTTATTCACAGATCTACAAAGAAGGTAGAGACCATAGGGTCACACCCAGGAGACAGAATTAAACAGTGTCATTCCAGAAAGGCAGCAATGAATTCCAAAACAGATTTCAGCTATGAAGATAGATCTTTGTCTATTGCCTACAATAGGAATAGGAAAACCCTCATGTTTCTAACACTGTGTTATAATTTAAGATTTTCAAAGGTCATGGTATTTATTCAATCACACCATCAGTACTATCTGCAACTCAAATTGCAATGTCAATTTTCCCTTACTGTGCATGTTTCCAGCTCTGTGCCTGGAGCTGAAGAGTGGTGGAGCCATAAGTCAATCCCTTTGGCTTTGGCCAACTCCCTTGGGCGTATTGAGGGCATCTCTACCACTTGACTCATAGCATGTCTCTGATTAAGTCATTATAATAGGATAATGGACAATCTTAGATTGTGGAATCATGACATGGCATTGTAAGGTGGAGCCAGAGAATCCTATCAATGCAATTCACAAGGGTGTAGTGTACGCACACACACACACAAGCATACACACACACACATACATGTACAGAGTATCTAGACTACAGCAGGCTGAACTTAGTGGGCAGTATAGCATAGCGGTTAAAGGCTTGGACTCAAGACAGACTGCCTGAGTTCAAGTCCCATTTCTCTCATTTACCAGTTATAATGTGAAACCTCGGCAAGTCTGTTAAATGGGATAACAAAAGTAGAACATATTTCATGGGATTGTTGAAATGATGAAATGAATCAATACACATAAATGACATAGTACAGCACCTGGAAAATAGTAGGGGCTATTTGCTATTATTATGATTATACTGAACATTTTTTATCTAAGGCCAGACTTCATGTGTGTCCCCTTCAGGACTTCGTGTGTTGTCAGAAACCATCTTAGAGAAAAAGATGTGAGAAACTAACATGCATTAAGCCTCTACTAAATACGAGGAGCTATTCCTGAGAATGTACATATGCACCATCTCTGAATCTGAATCATTTCCCCCAACTGCAGTAGCCCAAGACTCAAGTGGGGAGAACTGTGGTATGATACAAGTACTTAACATAGCCTTGCAATAACCTCAGCCTAGATTTAAAGCCTGACCTCTACCACTTACTAGCTGTGTGACTTTGAACAAGTTATTTCACCCACTGCGTCATAATTTCCATATCTGTAAATCAGGTATAACATCTAACATTCACGGTATAACATCTAACATTCACGGTGCTTGTGAAGATCTAACAAGTTGACATATGTATTTTAAAGTGGCTGGCATAGTGTGGGTTCTCAAAAGCAATGTTGCTCTTCTAATTATGTCTTAGCTTTTACCACCCAGGGAACTGGTAGCCTTCCCTGGAAGAACTCAATGCCAATAGTCATTTTACTATTTAAACATAATTTATTATTTCATGGGAAAAAATATATTTTAGATCATTATATGTATAGTGAAAGAAATAAATAAATTTTGTGAATATCTAGAAAGAGTCTTAAATTTCCAATAGATACATGTTTTCTTACTTAGCATATATTCACTGTTCAGCTCCATGTATTTGTCAATACAGAATTTCCCTGTGACTTATTTGTTTTAACCAAAGAGTAACAGTTAATTGGAGCAAAGATAAAGATGAGATGATGATCAACAGTTCTGAGATGACACGGATTGATGGCTTTCGCAGTAATCTGTGGGGGCTCTCCCTGACTACTCATTCTGAAATGAAGGTGTAGCTTTCTCAACCAAATCTTACAGCTTTGAGGGATAGGCATTTTATTCTATAGATAGGAGGACTGTGAAATGGCCCTCAAGGAGCTAGGCTATAAGGTGTCATTATGTTTGGTATCATTGTTCTTTCCTTTTGGTTCCAAGGCATTGATGGGTATGTGCATTACACAATATATAAAATTAAAGATACCAGATCTAAACACATGCCTCTACTTACTGAAGCCTGGCATTAGACCAGGGACTGACTGCAGCATACAAGGTCAGCTGGTATCACTGAATTATATACATTTGAATTGGATTGGGTGGCAGAAGGTGCCAGAGCCCAAGCAGACTGATATGAGGTAGAGCTTAACTGGTATTACCATCAGTATGGCCAGGTACTTGACAGGGCAAGTGGGTACTGGGACCAGGAGGGAGAAGCCAACAGGGTCAAGGCATGGGCTTGCAGAAGTACAAAGCCCAGTGCTGCTTACTGGAAGAGGTTGCTTGTTCAGTCTTTAAAATGCAATACACCCTTCTAATGACCTAGCCGGATTGCTGGGGCTCCCTGCCCCAACAGGATTGCTGAATACTAATGCCAGGAGCTAAGTCAATCAAGAATTTGTTCATTCTACAAATATTTATTGAGTACCCACTATATGAATAAAATATGCCAAATTTCCATGACTTGGTGGTCATGACTCTGCTTTAGCAAGCAGAGACAGATAGTAAATGAGTAAATTATTTAGTATATCGGAAGATGAAAAGTTCTAAGGGAAACAAAAAGTAAGGCAGGGTAAGGGAATTGGAAATGTAGTGGGAAGATTACAGTTTTTCTTTTTCTTTCTTTTTTGTTTTTGAAAACAGAGTCTTGCTCTGTCATCCAGGCTGGTGTGCAGTGGTGCAATCTCAGTTCACTGCAACCTCCGCCTCCCGGGTTGAAGTGATTCTCCTGCCTCAGTCTCCCAAGTTGCTGGTGGGATTATAGGTGCCCGCCACCACACCGACTGATTTTTGTATTTTTGATAGAGCTGGGGATTCACCATGTTGGTTAGGCTGGTCTCAAACTCCTGACCTCAGGTGATCTGCCCGCCTCTCCTCCCAAAGTGCTGGGATCACACGCGTGAGCCACCATGCCCAGCCGACTACAGTTTTAAAAACAGTGGACAGAGTAGGTCTCATTGAGGAGATGATTTTTACGCAAAGACTGTAAGGGAGTGAGGAAGTAAGCCACGTGGTCACCTGAGTCAAGAGCCTGCAGGTGACCAAAATGAGGGAGACTATTCGCGGTGCAAAGGCCCAAGGATGGAACATGCCCATGGAGGCTGGTGTGGGTGGAGATCTGGGGGAGAAGAGGAGAGCTGTAGGAAATGACATCAGAGAGGGTGACCAGACCATGGAAGACTCTGAGAACTTTCATTTTTACCGAGTTAAATATGGACCTGGCGGGTACAGTGGCTCACACCTGTAAGCCCAGCACTTTGGGAGGCTGAGGTGGGTGGATCACCTGAGGTCAGGAGTTTGAGACCAGTCTGGCCAACATGGTGAAACCCTGTCACTACTAAAAATACAAGCAATTAGCCGGGCATGGTGGTGGGTGCCTGTAATCCCAGCTACTCGGGAGGCTGAGGCAGGAAAATCACTTGAACCTTGGAGGCAGAGGTGGTAGTGAGCCAAGATAGTGCCATTGTACCCCAGCCTGGGCAACAAGAGTGAAACTCCACCTTAAAAAAAAAAAAGAAATATGGAACCATGCAGGGTTTTCAGCAGAGGAGTAACATGATCTGAGTAACGTTTTCAAAAGAGTAGGAGGCTGATGAAATAATCCAGGAAAGATACAGACCAGGGTGGTTCAGCAGCAGAGGTAGTGAAACATGGTCACATTCTGGATAATTTTTGAATCAGGATTTCCTGGTGGAACCAATGTTGGATGTGACAGAGGATACTTAGGAAGAATTCTGAAGTTTTAAAAATTATTATTAGACTTTAAGTTCTGGAGTACATGTGCAGATCGTGCAGGATTGTTACATAGTATACACATGCCATGATGGTTTACTGCATCCACCCCTCATCATCTACCTTACGTCTTTCTCCTAACTTTATCCCTCCCCAATCCCCCCACCCCCTGCTGTCCCTCCCCTAGCTCCCACCCCCCAACAGGCCCCAGTGTGTGACGTTCCCCTCCCTGTGTTCATGTGTTCTCATTGTTCAACAACCACTTATGAGTGAGAACATGCGGTGTTTGGTTTTCTTTTCTTGTGTCAGTTTGCTGGGAATGATGGTTTCCAGCTTCATCCAGGTCCCTGCAAAGGACATGAATACATCCTTTTTTATGGCTGCATAGTATTCCATGTTTTATATGTGCCACATTTTCTTTATTCAGTCTATCACTGATGGGCATTTGGGTAGGTTCCTAGTCTTTGCTATTGTAAACAGAGCTGCAATGAACATACATGTGCATGTGTCTTTATAACAGAATGCTTTATAATCCTTTGAGTATATACCAAGTAATGGGATTGTTGGGTCAAATGGAATTTCTATTTCTAGATCCTGGAGGAATTGCCACACTGTCTTCCACAATGGTTGAACTAATTTACACTCCCACCAACAGTGTAAAAGTGTTCCTATTTCTCCACATCCTCTCCAGCATTTGTCTCCAGATTTTTTTAATGATCACCATTTAAACTGGCGTGAGGTGGTATCTCAATGTGGTTTTGACTTGCATTTCTGTAATGACCAGTGATAGTGAGCATTTTTTCATATGTTTGTTGGCTGCATAAATGTCTTCTTTGAAAAGTGTCTGTTCATATCCTTTGCCCACTTTTTGATGAGGTTGTTTGTTTTTCTTGTAAATTTAAGTTCTCTGTAGATTCTGGATATTAGCCCTTTGTCAGGTGGGTATATTGCAAAAATATTTTCCTATTCTGTTGGTTGCTGGTTCACTCTAATGTTAGTTTCTTTTGCCATGCAGAAGCTCTCAAGTTTAATTAGATCCCATTTGTCTATTTTGGCTTTTGTTGCCATTGCTTTTGGTGTTTTAGTCATGAAGTCCTTGCCTATGCCTATGTCCTAAATGGTATCGCCTAGGTTTCCTTCTAGGGTTCTTATGGTGTTAGGTCTTATGTTTAAATCTTTAATCCATCTGGAGTTAATTTTTGTATAAAATGTAAGGAAGGGGTCCAGTTTCAGCTCTGAGGTTTTTGGCCTGGATAGCTGGAAGCTTCAAGTTGCTATCAACTGAGATTTAGAAGGAAGAGGTTTGGGAAGAAGATCAGAAGTTCAACATTGAATGTGATAGGTTTAAGAGATCTGAGAGACATGCAAGAGGAAGGGTAGACACTTGTGTACAGTAAGTCTGGAGTTCAAGAGAGAGGTCTACACTGGAGTTACAAAAGCAAATGAAAATGAGGTTTTCCAGGAAGGGGGTGGTGACAGAAGAAAGCCAAGGACAAGACACTTCTACTTTAATAAAACGTTAGCCAAGAAAAGAAGTAACCAACAAAAGAGGTGGATAAGGACAGACCAGAGGCAACTCTCTTTCAAATCAGGAGTGAGAAACTTCTCTCCAGACTGTTTTTACAATTTGAAATGTGTGATTTGGGGGATGTGATGTGATCCTCATGTATGGCTCACGGTAGTTTCATGGAAACTCTGAAGTTGGAGAAAACAGCCTAGGTTATATTTTCCTGTGTGTGTTTCTAGTATGTTTGGATGGTGTGGCTGGGTGGACCCACACGCCCCAAGAGATAGAACCTCGAGACCAGGGACACCCTCTGAATATGGCTACTGGGGACATCTCCTTCCATTTACCAAAGAAGGGTTGGAGGGAGCTTTATTTTTCATTTTGTCTGTTAAGAGCATTTAAAAAATAATATTCTAATATGAATTCTGTATGTGTAAATAGTCTACAAAAGTCTTTTTTTTCTGAATTTACTGTATCCAACTCTTTTCTCTAGAAACGGGGTTTTTCTGACCCCCTCATTGATTATTGTTAACTATCAGGGTTATTATTGACTCATTGATTGTTAGCATTTTTTTCCTTTTTTAAAAATAGTCCCCTTCATTAATTTATGCCCTTTTTATCATTGTTCTAAATGACATCTTACTTCCTGTTACTCAGCTACACAACTGAGAGTTATGTACCATCCTATTTAGAGAAAAATATTCACCAAATTGACTCAACCACAGCCTCAGAGCTTGAGATACTATCTTTCAGGTTTTTCCTGGGGTTGAGTTACGCAGAAGAATATAAATCCTCAGCTACTTGTAAGCTGAAGTAGGATGATTGCTTGAGGCCGGAAGGTCAAGGCCAGCCTAGGCAAAAGAGCAAGACCCCTCCCTCTAAAAAATAAAAATATAAAAAACAATATAAGTCCTTATGTTTCTTAACCTGTGCATTTAATAATTATCATATAGCAACTATGGTCGGCCAGAATTAAAAGCTTGACACATAATAACTCATTCTATCCTCTCAAAAACCCTGCAAGGTAGGGACTATCATTGTCACCCTCACTTCAGAAATGAAGAAAACGAAGTACAGAAAGATGAAGTCACTTGCTAAGGACACACAGCTAGCAAATGGCACAGTTCCGATTTGAACCCACAAGGCTGGGCTCTAGCGCCCCTGTGCCTAACCACTAACTTTGCTACACCCTGTGCCTCTTTTGGTAATTTTCCGCCATCTGAGCTGCTTCTGGCTTTGTTGCTGCTGTTGTTGTTGTTTGCTGACGTTTTTGTTCTTGGTAAGATCAGAGCCTCATATCTGGCACTTTCATATCACCCTTAAAATTAACCAAACAGCATCTGAAAAATGGTCGTGATGCTGTGAGCCAGGGAGGCCAAATGAAGTGCCGTGTCACAGATGGAATTCCTCAGGTGGCCTTCCCTGCATGAAGGCAGTTGCTATTCTTGGTGCTACAAGGTATAACGATTGTAGCTATTGGTATTTTAAGCACATTCGATGTAAAATTGACTGTTTTAATACTCTAAGGAATTCACCCATCTAAAGATTTAAAATGCGTTTCTTCTCAGTATGATTCTATTCTGATTTTTCTTTCTTAGAGACAGTTTCACTCTGCTGCTAGGCTCTAGTACAGTGGCACAATCACAGGCTCAAACTCCTGGGCTTAAATGATCCTCTCCACCTAAGCCTTCCAAGCAGCTGGGACTAACGGCATGTGTCACCACACCCGGATAATTTTTGTTGTTGTTGTTGTTGTTGTCGTTGAGACAAAGTCTCACTCTGTCTCCCAGGCTGGAGTATAGTGGCGTGATCTCAGCTCACTGCAACCTCAACCTCTGCCTCCCGGGTTCAAGTGATTCCCCTGCCTCAGCCTCCCTAATAGTTGGGATTAGAGGTGCCTACTACCACACCCAACTAATTTTTGTATTTTTAGTAGAGACGGGGTTTCACCATGTTGGCCAGGCTGGTCTCGAACTCCTGACCTCAGGTGATCCACCCACCTTGGCCTCCCAAAGTGCTGGGATTACAG
Organism: Cacajao melanocephalus; assembly: GCA_963573385.1. Classification (NCBI taxonomy): domain Eukaryota; kingdom Metazoa; phylum Chordata; class Mammalia; order Primates; family Pitheciidae; genus Cacajao; species Cacajao melanocephalus. The sequence continues at coordinate 31,366 of CAUYLG010012476.1, read as the reverse complement.
GCGTAAGGCACCACACCCAGCCAAATTTTTAAATCTTTTTTACAAATGGGGCCTCACTGTGTTGCTGGTCTCTAACTCCTGGGCTCAAGCAATCCTCCTGCATTGGCCTCTCAACGTGCTAGAATTACAGGTTGAGCCACTGTGCCCGTCCTCAATTTGATCTTTTAAGTGAAGGGCTTATTGCAAGAAACTAGGTTTGGACATATTGAGAATCAACGCTGATATGTGGATTCAGTCATGAGCATATTTTATTGCCTGGTTTGAGCATCTGTTCCTTTCACACACTCTCCAGTGAGTCAGTACCAGCAGCAAGTTTCCAGTTTCTGCAGCTATTTGGTTCTTATCCTGTACTGAGCATCACAAAATCTCTCAGCTGGACTTGCTTCTTACTGCTTGATTTCTCTGCAGAGCTCCCAATGCACATGGAGGCTTGAGATGTTTACTTGTTTAGATGCAGGTGCTGACTCAGCAGCTTGGGCTGGGGCCTGAGCTTCTGCATTCTAAGATGCTCCCAAGTGACACTGTTGCTGCTGTTCTGCCCTGCAAAATTCAGAAGGAAGGGCCTACGACTGTGATTCTCAAGCTTGGCTGCCCCATTGGAAACACTTGGGACTCTTTGAAAAATACTATTGCCTAGGTTCTGCTTTCAGAGGTTTTTTTTTAATTGGCCTGGAGTATGGCTGGGGCAGTAGGATTTTTGAAAGCGCCTCAGGTGAGTCTGCTACTCAGTCGTGATTAAGGCTCACTACTACTTTTCTTTAGAGCAGCGACCCTCAAATGTGTGGGCCTGGACCATTAGCACTGGCATCTCCTGGGAATGAGTTAGAAATGCAAATTCTTGGGCCCCAACCCAGACCTGAATTAGAAACACAGGTGCACCAGGCTTCCCTGTTAACAAACCTGCATGTGATTCTGATGCACATTCAAGTTTGAGAACCACTGGTTTAGAGGCTCATACAGTGTATTTTCCACTTCTCTTCCTATCCCTCTTGGTCCCTTTTTCCTTCCTCTTACCTCCCTCCTTCTCCTGCCCACCAAGCCCTCAACCCAATGTTTGCAAACTGTTTAGATCAGCAGGGCTATACTAAAATATGAAGATAACAAGCTAAGAGTTTGGTGGATGGGTGTAGAGAAAGCAATTCAATTGATGCTAAATATGCAAATATTTGGGTCATCTTGATAATTGACAGTTGATCACTGCTACAGTTGGAATGTATGCCCTCCCCAAAATTGATTTGTTGAAATCTTAATCCCCAAATGCAAGAATATTGGGAAGTGAGACTTAATGGGAGGTATTAGGTCACAAGAGTGGAGCCCTCATGAGTGTATTAATGCTGCAATAAAAAGGGCTTGCGGGATTGAGTTTGACCTGTCTTCTGCTCTGCTGCCATCTGAAGACACCGCATTTCTCCCCTCCAAAGGATGCGATCTTTAAGATACCACCTTGGAAGCAGAGACCAGGCCCTTACCAGACACAAGATCTACTGATCTTACACTTTCCTACCTCCCAAACAGTAAGAAAAAAAAATCTGGTTCTTATAAATTACCTAGTCTGTGCTATTCTGTTATAGCAGTACAAACGGACTAAGAAAGGCAATCCACTTAGGCACTGTGTACCCCAAACTAGAGTAAACTGGATGCACCAAAATGTTACCAATCCTTTGGTGACACCTTAAAGTCAATAATGCCCGACTATGTATTTGGAAAGAAACCCAATGGAAATTGTTCTAGTATATGCTTCTGCCAGTCCCCAACTAGTGCTTTTGACAGTACTGTGCAGATCTACTCAGTCAGAACCCTCCCAAGCCCAGGCTGACGTGGTGCCATTGTCTTTAAGCCCCCACTAACGCCTCCAGGTTGACGTTCTCAAAGTCTGTAGAACTAGGTCTTCACCTGCGTCCTTTATAGCCCTTGATCCCTGAGGCTGTTGGCTATTGGCCCCTGTATGCTTGAATCTCACTGTCCTCCACATCTGAGGAAGAGGTTCCCCGTGGACATCACATCTAGCTTCCTGCAGGTGACAGACATTCATGGAGAGCAGACTGTGGCCGGGCTGCCAGGGGCTCGAGGAGGCAAAGTAGCTTCTGCTAAGGGATGTTCCAGTCCAGTGGGAGGGTGAGCCCAGCACACAGAAATGAATGGCTCTGCCAGGATGTGGTGAGGGGAGCGTCATACAAACACCTGCCTCAGTATTCAGATCACTTGGCATGCTATTTACACAGAAGAGAGCAATGTGGGCCTACTCCTAGGAGAAGAAAGGACACCTTTTGCTTTGGGGCATTAATATTAGGAGATCTTTCTTTTACTTGTGGCAAGATACATATAATATAAAATTTGCCATCTTAATCATTTTTAAGCATATAGTTCAGTAGTGTTACATGTATTTAAATTTTTATGCAATCAAGCTCAATAACTTTTTAATGTCACAAAACTGAAACTCTACATGGATATCCAACAAACAACAAATCCCCACTTCTCCCTCCCCGCAGCCTCTGGCAACCACCATTCAACTTTCTGTTTCTATGAATTTGACTACTCTAGGCACCTACCTCATATAAGTAAAATAATACAGTAATTGTCTTTTCGTGGCTGACTTACTTCACTTAGCATAATGTCATCAAGAGCCACCCATGCTATAGCATATGTCAGAATTTCCTTCCTCTTTAAAACTGAATAATATTCCATTGTATGTACATATCACATTTTGTTTATCAATTCATCAGTTTCATGAATACTTGTGTTGCGTCCATGTTTTGGCTGTTGTGAATAATGCTTCCATGAACACAGGTGTACAAATATCTCTTTGAAACCCTGCTTTCAATAGATATATACCCAGAAGTGAATTGTTTAGATGATATGGTAATGCTATTTGTAATTTTTTGAGGATTTGCCATTCTGTTTTCCACAGTAGCTGCACCATTTTCCTTTCCCACCAGCAGTGCACAAGTTTTCTAATCTCTCCACATCTTTGCCAACACTTGGTATTTTCTTGTGTTTTGATAGTAACCATCCTAATGGATATGAGGTGATATCCAATGATGGTTTTAATTTGTATTTTCCTAATGATTAGTAACATTTAGCATTTTCATATGCTTATTTTTGGCCATTTGTATATCTTTTTTGGAGAAATGTCTATTCAAGTCCTTTGCCCACTTTTAAATAGTTTGTGTGGATTTTTTTGTTGTCGTTGTTGTTACATTGTAGGAGTTTTTTTTTAAACTAAGGCAAAGGAAGTGGGGATAATGAGAAGGATCGCCTAATATTAATGCCTGTGTGTGTGTATAATTTTTTTGGGGGGGGGGACAGGGTTTAGTTCACTTAAGCTTTGAACTCCTGGACTTAAAGAATCCTCTGCCTCAACCTCCCAAGTAGCTGGGATTACAGGTGATACCACCACACCTGGCTGAACTGTAAGAGTTATTTACATAATCTATACAGTATCCCCTTATCAGATATATAATTTACAAAGATTTTCTCCCATTCCATAGTTTGCCTTTTCACGCTGTTGATTGTGTCCTTTGAAACACAGAAGTTTTTTCTTTATTTTGATGTAGTCCAATTTACTTTTGGTGCCTGTACATTTGGGTAATATCCAAGAAATCATTGCAAAATCTAAATAACCTTTTCCTCTATGTTTTCTTCTAAGAGTTTTACAGCTTTAGGTTTTATGCTTAGGTCTTTGATTCATTTTGAGTTAATTTTTGAATATGGTGTAAGATTCAGCTTCAAATTTATTCTTTTGCAGGGAGATCTAGTTTTCCCAACAACATTTGTTGAAAAGACCGTTCTTTACCTCACTGTCTTGGCACCTTTATTGCAAATCATTTGATCATATAGAGGAGAGTTTATTTCTGGGCTCTGTTTCATTCCACTGTTCTACACGTCTGTCTTTATGCCAGCACTACCCTGTCTTGATTACTGTAATTTCATAATAAGATAAATCAAGAAATATAAAGCCTCCAGCTTTGTTTTTCTTTTAGAAGATTGTCCTGGCTATTTGGGATAATATTAGGCAATCTTTAAAACCAAAATTCAGATTTCTCTCATCTTAAAAGTCTCCGATATCTTCCTATGACATGTACAATTCAAACTTCTTACCAAGAGAACCCACGACCCGCTGCATAACCTGTGTGCGACCTGCCCGTCCGCCCTATCCTCTCAGTGTGCTCCCTGCTTGTCCACAGTGCTCCAGTGCCACTGGCCGCCTGTCTGCTCTCCAGCCTAGTTCATCTGCCTGAGTGCTGTTCACTCACACATCTGTCCATTTGTGCATTCTACATGTATATATTGAGATCCTACTCTGCGTTGGGTCCTGTTATAGGTACTATGGATACAGCAATTGACACTCACGGCTGATGCCTTCTCAGCCTTCAGCTGAGAGGCTTTCTTCCTCACCCTATTTAAATTTGTTCTTCCTCGCATCCCACCCTCCCCTAATTCTCCATTTCTATATTCTACTATTACTGCTTTCATAGACTTCCTCTTCATTTTTTTAAAACCTGTATATTTCTGTCTCTCCCATCAGACCTTAAGCTTCAAAAAGTCACAGGCTCCAAAGACACTTGGGGAACACTCAGTACACATTTGTTGAAAGAATAAAGTGCGTTTGGTTGATGATTTTCTGAGAGGACAGTAAACTTGGGTCATAAAGGCTTCCTTTTAGAGGACAGAGTGGTCATTCACCTCTCTGAACCCCTGTCATTGCTGTTGGTTTGAATGTCACCAAATCACTGTTTAGAAAGCTGTGTTAAAATTCTACTGAACACAGAATAAAGCATTATAACCATAATTTCACTGTTTAAATGGAGCAGGATTTCTGAGGACACTGAACATTTGTTTTCTCATCTTCTGATCCTTTCCAAAGAAAACTGGAATTGCACCTATAATCCCAGCTACTTGGGAGGCTGAAGCAGAGGATCCTTTGAGTCCAGGAGTTCAAGGCTTAAGTGAACTATGATCATGTACCCCCATGTGTCATCTGAGAGTAAGAGTCTAATATCTGAGTAAAGGAAAGAAATAATTTCCCCTGAAGAACTAGCTTGTATTTTTTCTTATGAGTACCACTCACTGATTCAAAGTCATTGACTTAAAATAGAGAGCTGTTGGATTCCATTACTCTTCTGTACAAAAATGCTTTAAAATGTGAGTCAATCCAGGTTTAACCAAAAAGAAATGCTTCCTAAATAATCCCATTTTTGACAGTCATTTAATTAAATGTAACCACTGATGTTATAACTCCCCAGATTACAAATGTGCCTCTGCCACATTCGTATTACCCGAGTAAACTGAAACTCATGAGGCAAAATAAGCCATTTTACCACTTTCTTCCCTTGGGTTCACAACCCAAAAGTATCTGCTCATAGTAAATGAATGTAATATGGACACATATTTGCAAGTTTACCTCACAGTCAGCCACAAGGTAAATAGAGTCATCCATATTATAAACCTCCAAAACCATATTACAACTTTACATCATGAAACCTGCCAAAATTACTTTTATATACTAACTGAATGTACAGTTAGAAATTACCTCTTCTTAAACGAAACAGGAATGTCAGACTTGGTTTTCCTACATAAGACGAATCATGTGGATTATATTATTTTGTTATATTTTATTTTCTTTCAGACAGTTTCAATCCCCTTCAACACGTTTGAGCTGAACTGTTTGTTTAGTACATTCCCCCAGCCTATTAGTCACGAAAGAACCAGATACTCCAGTGATTATCTTGCGGGGGCTCACTCATTGCTTTTGGAAACAGGCCACAGATGAAGTAACAATAACCACACTGATGGAAAAAAACAAAAAAGCCAAGCCAGCAATACAGTATTATGACAGCAGATCACATCTTGACTTGAAAAAGCAGAAGCGATAGCCTAGCTTTTTCCACTTTATACATATATATCATCTCCCTTGACGTTCTGCCCCTGTCTCCCACCAATCAATCTTCATCCAAGAAATATGGTCTAAATTTTCCCTATGGATCTTCAGGAATGACTCACTGAGTGTAGCTGGAAGTATATGAGAAATCTTACTTCAAAGATAAATATTTCCATTATGCTTCCTTAGGGGATACATAAGGTCAGGATATGTAATAGAATTTTGCTTCACAGCACATAATATTCTCATTTTCACCACAATTATTTCTCTTCAACAAACAAGTTAGAGTACTTGCCAGAATGTTCATTACAAGATTGTTCATAGTGACCAAAAATGAAAATCAACTCAAATGTCCATCAGAGGATTTGCTGAATAAAACATGGCACACACATATCAATGGAACAGAGGCAGACATTAAAATAAATGATGAGATATTTACCGTTTTCCGGGGAAGACCTCGCTTTCCAGCCAGCTCCTTGAGATGGTTTCAGAAACCCTAACTTGCCCCAATCCAAAGATATAAATTCATTCTCTTCTGCAGACGATGCTCCATGATTGACGGAAGGATGGAGTAGGAGGAAGAAGGCAAACGGGTAGGAGAGGCTTCTAATTTGTTCTGGCTCCTGCTCCAGCTCCGATTGGGTCTGGCCATAGATCTGAACTTATGCAGAAAGAGCTGGGAGTGCTCAGGGATTGTCTGGGGCCCAAGGACCCGGGAATGTCGTTGGGAACAGCTAACCAATTCACTTCAGGTGGGGAATACTCGGCCAGACAGGTGACCCAGGAGGCCATTTTCTCACACCCTGCAGTCACCATCTTCCAGGCAGAAAAAACACCATCCCCCACCCTTGTCTGATTCGGGCATGGTGACTGCCTGGTTACTGAGGTTTGGGAGCAGACATATTTAACCCCAGACAGATGCACGCAGACAAAATTTTGGCTTGCAAGTAGGGTATATGGCCTCACCAGTCGACCCGCTGCTTCTTCCGTGTCACTTTGCTGTCCTCCCTCCACCTCCTCCACTATTTCCTTACCTACTGGGCAGCCAGGAGGCGGGGCCCGCGTGGTAGCGAGGAAGGGACGGGCGAGGGCAAGCTGTCAGTCAGAAGCCCGCCCCCAGCGGAGAACGCACAGTGGGCGGAGTCGGGCACCTCCCGGCCTGGGATCCGGAAGTCTGAGCCCAGCTGCGCGAGAGCGTTTGCTCGCTGAACCGAGTTGTGTTGCTGTCTCTTCTCACATCCTCGCCGGAAGCACGGGAAGAGAGCAAGCAGATTTGAACCCATCTGCTTTCAAGCTGGTCATCACGATGAAACTTAGACACAAAAGTAAAAAGCCAGGTAAAGGTTCAAAGGGCCACAAGAAGCCTGCAAAGCAAAATGGGAAGAAAACAACCTCCAAAGTGCCCTCTGCACCTTATTTGGTTCACTCCAATGATCATGCCAATCGAGAGGCTGAATTAAAGAAGAAAAGGGTTGAGGAGATGAGGGAGATGCAGCAAGCTGCCTGGGAGCAAGAAAGACAAAAACGCAGGACCATCGAGAGCTACTGTCAGGATGTCCTGAGATGCCAGGAGGAGTTTGAGCATAAGGAGGAAGTTTTGCAGGAATTACATATGTTTCCTCGGCTGGATGATGAGGCCACAAGGAAGGCTTATTACAAGGAGTTCCATAACGTGGTGGAATACTCTGATGTGATTCTGGAAGTCCTGGATGCCAGAGACCCATTAGGCTACCGCTGCTTCCAAATGGAGGAGGCTGTCTTGTGAGCACAAGGCAGCAAGAAGCTGGTCCCCAAGGAAGTTGTGGAGAAATGGCTTGATTATCTTCAGAAAGAGTTGCCAACTGTGGCTTTCAAGGCCAGTACCCAGCATCAGGTCAAAAACCTGAATCATTGCAGTGTACCAGTAGATCAGGCCTCTGTGTCACTGCTGAAAAGCAAAGCCTGCTTTGGAGCTGAAAAACCTCCTAAGGGTTCTAGAGAACTATTGCCGCCTTGGTGAAGTGCATATCCACATTCATGTGGGCGTTGTGGGTCTTCCCAATGTTGGGAAGAGTAGCCTGATCAATAGCCAGAAGTGTGGCCGTGCATGCAGCGTGGGAGCCATTCCTGGGATTACCAAATTCATGCAGGAGGTCCACCTGGACAAGTTCATCCGGCTGCTGGATGCTGCAGGCATTGTCCCAGGGCCCAACTCAGAGGTGGGCACTATCCTGCATAACTGAGTCCACGTGCAGAAGGCGGCAGACCCTGCGACCCTGGTGGGAACCATCCTGCAGCACAGCAACCTGGAGATTTCCAACTACTACAGTGTCTCTGGGTTTCAGACCACTGAGCACTTTCTCATGGCAGTGGTGCACCATTTGGGGAAGAAGAAGGGAAGTTTATACAGTCAGGAACAGGTGGCCAAAGCTGTCCTAGCTGACTGGGTCAGCGGGAAAATCAGCTTCTATACGCCACCACCACCTACTCACACTCTGACCGCCCATCTCAGTGCTGAGATTGTTAAGGAAATGACTGTCGTCTTTGACATCAAGGATACTGAGCAGGCCAAAGAAGACACCATGGAATGCTTGGCCACTGGAGAATCTGAGGAGCTGTTGGGTGACATGGACCCACTTGAAATGGAGATCAAGTTTCTCCATTCTCCAATGACGAAAATGGCAGATGCCGTTGAAAATAAAACCACCGTGTATAAGATCGGAGATCTCACTGGGTATTGCACCAATTCGAACCATCATCAGATAGGGTGGGCTAAACGCAATGTGAACCACCACCCTAAAAACAACAATATGGTGGATGTCTGCTCAGTGGACCACTGCCCAGTGCTACAGAGGATCATGGAGACGGATCACCTGCAACAGGGCCAGGCTCTGGCATCCACCCTGAAGAATAAGAAGAAGATGCAGAAACGTGCAGATAAAATCACCAGCAAGGTGTCTAATTCCATGATGTCTGCTCTGGACCTCTCTGCCAGTGGTGATGATGGTGTTGGTGACTAATTGTCTGATCTCACTTCCCTTCCACTCCAAGCACCAGTTCCAGTGGTGGGGGGAGAATACCAATGAAATAGTTTGGTTCTCCCTGAAGCACCTACATATTAAAAGAATTCTTCCCCCACTGTGTCTTCTCCCCCTCATCCGGTAGAAAGAGTCCCGGCTAGGCACAGTGGCTCACACCTGTATCCCAGTACTTTGGGAGGCCGAGGCAGGTAGATCACCTGAGGTCAGGTTGAGACCAGCCTGGCCAACATGATGAAACCCTTTCTCCACTAAACATACAAAACAAAACAAAAAAAAACATAGCCGGGCATGGTGGTGGGCATCTATAATCCCAGCTACTTGGGAGGCCGAGGCAGGAGAATCACTTGAACCCAAGAGGTAGAGGTTGCAGTGAGCCAAGATGGTGCCATTTCACTCCCACCTGGGCAACACGAATGAAACTTCATCTCAAAAAAAAAAAAAAAAGAGTCCCAAGGCACTGCAGCTGCCAAATCCGATACCCTCTATTTAACCCCTACTCTGTTTTACAAGAGAAATAAATCTCAACAGAAAAAAATAAACAAAAAATAAAAATAAAAATAAATGATGATGTGAGAAAATATTTGTTAATGTGGAAAGAAGTTAATTTTGTATTGTCTATTGAAGAGAATATACTCAGCAACATGTTCTCTTATACATATATTACGTTATGTATGAGAGAAATATGTATAAGAATACATATATAAGAGAACTAACATATTTGTAATATAAAAGTATGTGTGTATTATAATAGATGCAGCGTTATAGTTTATATGTATTTAATATATGATATATGTAACATTATTTTTTTTGGAAAGATTTTCCTGACTCCAGATTATATCATGCCCTTTTTGTTTGTTTGTTTTCTTTGAGGTGGAGTCTCATTCTGTCACTCAGGCTAGAGTGCAGTGGCACACTCTTGGCTCACTGCAACCTCTGCCTCCCAGGTTCAATGATTCTGCTGCCTCAGCCTCCCAAGCAGCTGGGATTGCAAGCGTGTGCTACCACGCCCAGCTATTTTTTGTGTTTTTAGAAGAGATGGGGTTTTACTGTGTTGGCCAGGCTGATCTTGAACTCCTGACCTCAGGTGATCTGCCCGCCAGGCGTGAGCCACCATGCCCAGCCTATGCCCTCTTTTTAAATATTAATGTGATCCTAGAATACAGACTTTCCCTTCATAGAACTTATCACAATTGTAAGTAAACACGTAATTGCATCATAGTTGCTTGAGCCTGTCTTCCTACTCAATTTCTTTTCTTCATTTTGATTTCCTGTATTTTCTAATTTTTCTACAATGGCAATATACTTTTTTAATAAAAAGAACTTAATAGAATAAAAAAATTAGCATTGTATTTGTCAGCTTTTACTATAACGATGCTGCAATCAATTCCAGAATATTAAAGTCTTAAAACAATAAGGCTTCATTTCTCTCTCAGTGTCTGTGGGTCATCTGGGTGTCTCTGTTCCAGACTATAGGTCAAGTTCACGTCTTCTCCTATGGGGAGTTAGGCAGAAGGATTAGTTCTTACCTGGGACATGCTGCTCTCTTGGCAGGAGGCAGGAGCACAAGACAGACCTTCAGAAACATGCAAAGCCTTTTAAAACCTCTGTCAGCATTGGCATTGACTTATGCCCACCCTCTGTCAACCAAAACAAGTCACATGGCCAAGTCCAAAGACAATGAAACAAAGATGTATAGTCTGCCTTCCATGAGGCATGGTAAGTTACCTGTCAACAGGAAGAAATGTATTATTACAGAGAAGATGGAAAGGTTTGGGTATAATAATCCAGTATGTCACAATACTAATATTTTCTAACAACTACAACCAGTTCTGTGCTAGTAGTTGAAGTATAAAAAGCAGAATCACAAACAACATCGAGTTCTAAACACAAGGGCTGAGTCTTGGAACCCAGAAACAGCCTTTCAAAAACACACATCAGTGGAGATAATTAGCAACAGTCTACGAATTTAAGGTTAACAACACAGCAAAGAAAAATAAGCTGACTGTATCACTGTTGTATGTGGCAGATTGTTGCATTAACAGCCCTCAAAGGTCCACACCAGATTCACATCTTCTTGTAAACCAGTTATTTTCAACTGAAGGCAATTTTTTTCCATGCAGAGATCATTGGCAATGTTAGAGACATGTTTGAGTGTTATGGTATCGCGTGTGGGAAGGTTATGGTCTGAACCGTTACTGATATCCGAGAGGTAGAAGCCAGGGATGCTGTTGAATGTCCTACAGTGCACAGGATAGCCCACAGGACAAAGAATTTTCCAGCTCCAATATCAGTAGTGTTGCTGTTCAGAAACCCTGCTGTAAAAATACACCTTCCCACATTCACTCTTGGTTTGGCAGTGTTATTTTTTTTGGCCAGTGTGGCATTACCAAGTATAACACAAGCAGGGGTGTAAAAAGTGATTGCTCACTGGGACTTGCTATCTCTGGTTACGTTTGGAATCCAGCCACCGCGAGAAGAAACCTGAAGTCGTTAACTGCTAGAAACACGGATCCCAGTTGCTCCCATTGCCCCTGTCAATCACATGAATGAGGCCATCCAGAGCCAATTATCCCTTAGCAAACCCACCAGCTACCTGCAGACATGTGAGTGAACCCAGGCAAGTCTTGCAAAAGAACTGCTCAAATGAGCATAGGCCATTTTGACAAACCACAGTATCAAGAGCTAATAAAGGATTGTTCTTTAAGTCACTGCATTTGGAAGCACTTTATTATGAAGCAAAGATAATGTACTTATGGGAATACAGTCTAAGATGCTGTGATTAAAGGACTCCGACACACAGTAGTTTAAATAAGGCATTTTTACATAAAAGTCCAGGACTCCTGAACACAGGTTTTGCATCTCTGAGTCCACAGTGGCTCCTCCAGCTCCTACCATCACAACTACATCTCAGTCAGAGGAAAAGGAGAAGACACAATGGATGTTCACATGCAATCCTTTTAGGTCAAAACTTGAATGTGCCACATATCATTTTTGTTCACATCCCATTGCCAGAACATAATGGCATGGCCACATCTAGCTGCAAGAAGGAGCTGAAAAATACTGACTTTAGCTGTGGCAAAATTCTTCATGTCCAGGAAAATAATCTGGTAGAGTAGAAGAAAAAAAGAATGAATTTTGGAAAACAGTTGACTGCTATCGTGATTTAAACTTCTCACAAAAAATTATTAATTACATGTACATATCAGATGAGGTAGTCAGGTGGTAGCCTGGACTATCCAGAAAACTGCTTCAATCCTCCAATTCACTTTGCTATGTCACTTCAAAAATCACTTGCATTTGAATATGTAACACAATTATAGTTTTTTAATGGGGAAAAAGTTGATTTCCATCAAAGTAGACGATAACATGAGTTTTCTTAACACAAATATTTTCTCCTGACTTCCACTATGAAGCCCAATTATTTTCCCAAGGAAACACTCCCAGTATGAGGAAGCTTTTAAAGCAAAAGTTTGTGCCCAGGCCACAGCCTTTGGAATGCGTTGGCATTGTTTTTCCATTTTTATTATCTCTCACAAATTTTCTCCTGTATTTTCTAATCCACAGAAAATTTTACACACCTGGGTACCATATCATAGGGCCTTGTGGAGCTTGGTAAGGGTTTAGCTTTAACAGGGTAATATAATCAACATAATAGAAAACTAGACGAAAGTATGAATGAGAGTACACAGAAAAGGAAATATGAATAACCTATAAACCTAGAAACATACGTGTCCTCCCTCCAATGAAGAAATAGAAATCAAAACTACACTGAAATATCACTTTTCACTTAGAGAATTACGTGACTGATAACACATCATTGGTGTAAATACAGAGATAGTTACTCTTATTTATTGCTGATAGGACTATAATTGTTTAACCCTAGAGAAAAATGATGATCAGGAACTGTATAATTTTAAAAATGTACATACCCTTTCAGTTAATAATTCAATTTCTAGAAATTTATCCTACAAATGTATTTATACACATAATTTTCTGAAGCATTGTTTGGCCAAGGGAAAAGAGGAAAACCCTCTCTGTTCATTAGCAGGGGACTTGATTTGTTAAACAGTACATCCATTCAATGGAATATTATATCGCTATAAAGGAGAACACATATTAAATAATTTCTGAAATACTCTTGTAACAGTGTGAATAATGCTGCCATTTGTTTCAAAGAAAGAGAATGTTCGAAAAAACACAAAATCCTTAGAAGAATAAATGAGTTGACACCAGTGCTTACCGCCTGGGGGAGATGGGAACCAGGCTGACACAGGATAGAAAAGGAGGGTAAATTTTTCGATGAACATAATTTTATACTTCTTTACATTTGAACCATGTGAAGATATTTTCTCTTCAAAGAAAATTACACAGGGTTGGGGGAAGGGTTGTTTTTTCATTTTTGAGTCGGATTCTCGCTCTGTTGCCCAGACTGGAGCTCAGTGGTGTAATCTCAGCTTACTGCAACCTCCACCTACCAGGCTCAAGTGACTCTCCTGCTTCAGCCTCCTGAGTAGCTGGGACCACAGGAATGCTCTACCACACCTGACCAATTTTTGTATTTTTTAGTAGAGAGAGAGTTTTGCCATGCTAGCCAGGCTGATCTTGAACCCCTAACCTCAAGTGATCTATCTCCCCGCCTTGGCCTCCCAAAGTGCTGGGATTACAGGTGTGAGCCACTGTGCCCAGCCTACACAGGGCTTGTTTTTAAGTGAAAAATGCAATATCTCTTGTTGAAGATACTGTATTGATATTAATGCAGCCTAAGATTATATTTCTTTATTTTTAACAATTACCTTATATTGAGATCTAAGTAAACTAAAGCCTCTATCTCCTTTCTAGATGGACTGCTCTTATATCAAGTCCTTTTCTTTGTACTTAGTTGATTTTTTTATCCAAATGTAAATCTGTTTTTAAAAAGCTACCTTACAAAGGAGAAATGCCCCCTCCTGTCATTTGCATTTCCTACATTTTAAATAAGTAAAATCAAGAATAGCACATACTTCCAACAATTATTTACCAATTATTGAGATACTAAGACTAACATTCTGGTACTAAGTTTAAATTCTGTGGGTGATACAAAGATTTCATATATGTGTAAATGTGTATTATATATGCAAATTTTATGTATGTATGTAAATGTATACTATGTATGTGTGTATATCTATAACATGTATGCATGTATACACATACATACATAAGCCACAGCTTACATATGACAATCATATGGTTAAAGTTGTTAGATATACTACTTATATTTTTTAACATTTTGAGTAAAATCTCAATTCGTATTTTAGAAACTTCCAAGTATACAAGGCAGTTTTCACAAATAGGCAATCTATTTTTAGGGGTTTTTAGCTCTGTCATTCAAAAGTAACAGAATAGTAATTCCTTTCAATAAAAACTAAGCCATCTTTTCCCTAAAATTAAATGCATTTCACATAGTTATTAAAACTGGTGAATTTGAAAAGTGCTTATAATTTTATAGCAATGGCAATAATAAAACTGATTTTTCATTGCTTTTTTTAAAGAGCACACGCTCACTGCAGAAAGCTTGTAAAATACAGAGACATACAAAGAAGAAAATTAGTGCCACCTGTAACCTCACCAGTTAGAGAGACCCACTGCTAACATTCTAGTTCACCACCAGCCAGTCATCCTAACCAGTTAACGTTAACTCCACATCAAACCATCAGCTTTGACCTTTATCAGTATTCTAAAGCTGACTGGAGTTCATTCTCACTAAGACTGGTTTTCTCATCCACTTCAGCAACGCAGCTTGACCTCTAGCAACTCAGCTTGACCTCCTATTGGTTCAACCTAGAAGATCAAGAGAGGTTAGAGATTGGTCCAGAGTGTAGGGCGTGGGGAAGGCAGGCTCCACATCAGAAGGAAGAGCGGCACTTCCCCTCCCCTGCCTGCCCAGCACATTTTGAGATGTCCTGTGTCTGCTCATCCAAGTCTCTTCTGCCTCCCCTTTAGGCCACATCACGGGTGTGGCTCTGAGCTATGAGTTCAGACTAGCACCCAGAAAGCGATGGAAACTCCTAGAATTAGGGGTAGAGGGAAGGAAGGGCAGAAAACAGAGGGGATAAGTAAAGCACTCTTCTCTACCAACATGCATTTCTTCAAGGCCTAAAGTGGAAAAACACAAGAATTAGTGATAAGTGATGATAGAGCACTGATAAAATATGGAGAAATCAGAAACATCTTAGCTACAGTTAATTTCTATTAACTAAGTACAATAAAACTATCTGCACTTTAATGTCGGCGAACCCATGATTACTCATCCTCACTTTCTCCTTCCTCAGCTCCCACGGCACTCTATCACCAAACCCTGTCAATCACATCCCCCAAGTTGGCCTTGAATGTAATGCTTTCTATCTCCACTGCCACCAAGATCTTTCACGAGAATTTATCTGGTCTCCCTGCTTCCACACCTGCCTCCCACAATGAATTATCCTCTGGCTGCTATGTGGTCTTTGTAAAAAGAAAGACCATGGCATATCAGTTTCCTAGTCAAAATGCATCAAACTTCCCAGTTGCCCAAATGCTAGGCATGCCCCATAAGTTCTCATGTGATCTGGCAGCCGACCTTCAACTTCATCCCACTGCTCCTGCTCTCACCCTTACTCCAGCACCCTAATCCTCTTCCAGGTCCTTCCACAAGGCAGTCTCTCCCCTCACGGGGCCTTCCACAAGCTCATCTCTGCCTGGAGGCACCTCCTGTGTCTCTGCCACCACTCCCTTCTTATTCTTTAGGTCTCAGTTTAAACATCACACAGAATAACATGGAATCACACCTCGGTGTTAAGAAATACATCAAAATGTTACAGTTCTTTCTCCAGGGAGAGATTCTGGAGAGTTTTAATTTTTTAAATACTAATGTGTATTTCCTAAATTAACTACAATAAAACTATGTTGTTTTCACAATCAGAAAAAAAAAAACCCTCTGTTAATCATTTTCCTAGCCTGCAGACTGTTGTTATAGCTGATGGTCTTGGCACCTCTGTGAAATGCGGTAGTGCAGACACAAGGCCTCACTGCTCCTGTGCTTTGCAATTCTGCCACCTTGTTTTTTTCCAGCAGCTCCATCTCCCTGTTTCTAGATACTCTTTCATTGCCTTGTGTGACCAAACACACTTTCTTCTTTGTTTAGAATGCACTCACCCTGCTCCTCCTCCAAGCCTTGACAGGATCCCAGCTCATCTTTTTACCTCAGCTCAAAACATCACCTCTAGATGGAGCTTAAGGTCCCAGCAGAGTAAGTTTCTTTGGCCTCCATATTCCAATGACTCTGGGTTCTTTTCTCTGCAAGAGCACTTTGTTCTTTGCTTTGGAATTTATCCCTGAATAATGACTTTGTTCCCTGAAACAGGAGCAGGACCCAGTCTTCTTCCCCATTGTACCCCCAGGACCCAGGCCAGTGCCCAGCAGAGGGAAAATACTCAACTGTTGTGTATTGAATGAATAAATGAACTTGATCATACAGGTGAGGAAATTAAGGCACAAAGACGTAACTACCCTGATAAATTTGCACACCTGTTCATTCATATTTTCTTTTTAATTTGAGAGATACTTCAATACAAAATAAAGTCATTAAAATAGGAATAGGATCAAATTTAAAATGCGTTGAAAACACTTCAAGGGCTCAGCTTATAAATGGTGAACCAGAACATGCAGAGGCTTCCTGACTACAAGCTCAGTGCTTTTAACTGCACCATGCTTTAGCAAAGTGGGTCTATGTGATCTGTGATGACTGGCAGGGTTTATCTCTTATTTATTGTTTAGGTGATTTCAATCTTCAGGGTTGAACGAGAATACACTCAGGGCAGCATGTTTTCCCACTAATCTTGTGCTACAGACACAACCATGAAACCTATGGCCTCTGTCCAACGAGCCCCCTCAGTCACCACAATTGCACAATGAGGCAAACGCAATGTAGAAACAAAATGGCTTGAAACACAGAACATAGATTTAGAAGTTACAGCCACATAAAGCAGTGAGATACTTCAGCTAGTGTGACCCCGACTGTTCTGAACACGCTGACCAACCCATTTACCCAGCGGCCAGTTGCCCCCCAGAAAGCAGCTCACCGACATGACTTGGCAGTACTCCCTGGGGCTACACTCATTCCTGGTGGCACCAGGCAGGGTGCCAAGCATCACCCTCTGCATGTGAGACAACAGGGCAAGGTGCCCGAGGCTTTGAGACAAAAACATCTGCTGAAGTCACCGAGTTGTTGGTTGCCTGAGTTCACCCCCGCTGTGTGAGTAAACTGCCAGGCCATTTCCAGGATCTATCCCTGTCCCTGTGAGGGACATTGCAAGCTCCAGAACCCAAGCCCAAGGGTCAGCCAATATTGAAACAAATGCAAAAGCCTCCCCATCACCATCAGCAGGTGCGTAAGGTTGGGGACAGAAGCTAAACCCTTCCTGACTCATGCTAAGATGCAAAACACAAGACTTGAGCAAAGCAACTTGTAGAAACATAAATTTAAAAACCTGTCTCATAATCTTTTTGTTTTTTAACGGTGCCTTTTCAACAAGATGCCAAATAATAGCTTGATGAATTTTTTTCACAGAAAAGACTGCTTCTGGAAGCGAGCTTTTTCCTTTTTTGTGGTCTTATTTTGTTGGTTTTTAAATAGGGTTAGAACAATTCAGGGACAGAAGGGTCCTTAAATATCATCCCCTCTTGCCCTCTGACCCATGGAGTGGATACAGTCTTTTCTGCTGATTTAGTCATCGCTCTGCTTATAATAGAACCATCAAGATATGCAGGAATCAGACAGAGCAAGTATTAGCTAAAGCAAGTTAGCTTACCTTACCAGAAGGAATTTAAAGTTTAGAATCAAATTCCTTACCAATGAACCATCCAAAACCATGCCTAATCCCTTTGCCACTGGATGCACCATCTTATTTTTAAAATCAAAATGGATACCTACTTCACATGATGCTCATGCCTGCATTGCAATCTGTAGAAATAATGTGATTACTTGGAGGGTGATAGCAATATGACCAACTTATTTCCAAAACATCGTTTTGCTAGGCAGCCAATGAATCAATACACAGTAAGTTTTCCTGTGTGGTTTACTTCACATGGGAAAATCTAAATTCACTTATTTATTCAATCAAAATACTTAAATTCCCACTATACATTAGGCACCATGCCAGATACTAGATTTACATAATGCTGCGTAAGAGACAGAACCTTCCCTCAGGAAACTTAAGAGTTTAGCTGGAGAGTCTTCATCCATCAAATCCATAAGTTCTAAACGTGGGAAGGTATAGAGGCTCCAGGTTCATGATGCATAGAGGTGGTAGAGAAGAAACCATGACCATGCTGGCCTCAAGACAGGCCAACACTAGCCTCAGAGAACTCAGGAGAAGCACTGGTATTTGTAACATATGTCTTTGGTTGTTTTTCTTTTTTAAATCACTCACCTTGAGTCAGATTATAAATTCTAGAAGATTAAAATGGATAGCCACCACAATGCAATAGCAGAGTTTCATTTACTGGGTAATAAGAAGTCATAAAGCTCCTCACAGGAAGACTGCCATAATGCAAATAGCATTCCCCAAATCAAAGGCCAAATCTGGATCCTAAGGCTGATGCAGGTTGTAGCTTGCAAAGTTGGTTGCTGCAAACATATCAGTAGAACTGTCTATGTGACTGATGGTCACCTAAAATGGGATTTAACCTGCTCAATGTCATTTTTATTTTAATTATCCCCAGCTCGGTATCCTTGGTGTGATCTCTCTATAGGCAAATCTTTTTCCCTTGGGTTTTCATGTATTTAAATTCAGAACCTATTTTCCAAATAGGCATTGGCTGTGTGATTTGGCTCACTAACACAACTAAGATAGTAGACGTATCCTGAACTCTAAGTGTATTCCATGTGGATGTACTGTTTCACAGAAAGTTAGCTGTTGGGTTAAGAAAACATATAGGCCAAACATACAATGACATCAGGCCTCCTTCCCTGACGCCAGCAGGGTGTTTGATGTGGTGACATTCTAAAGCCATGTGATGCCAGTTTCAGTTGTATGATTCATATTGTTAACCTTTGGAAATGCTGAACATGAATGAATGAACCTAAATTCTACCCAGCTGTACGAGTAACACTATTTGTAAATAGTCTCTTCCCTGCCATCGTCCTCTGACTTAAAGAAATCCTTCAGTTAGTTCAGCAATCTAGGCAATTAGTTCAACAGTTCATCAAGCAACTAGAGTCACAACTTGCAAATTGCTTTCGCTCAGCTCCCTTCTGCTACTAATGGACCTAATCAGCATTTATCCTATAATATCATTATCAGAAAATATCTGCTTAACAGAAGCGAATCAGAAGCAATAACTTCAAGGATTGGAAGTCAACCAAGTTCCCTTTATGTTAGCACTCATCACCAAGAAAGAAGAAATTCTTCAAATCCATTATGAATTATCATTTGAATTCTTACATACTCTTCTACCATGCAACAACAGAGAGTGTTTGGGAAGATGGCGCGGTACCATCCTGAAATCACTTGCTATCCTTTCAAAATAAAATAAGAGAAATGCTAGCACAGTTCTAATGCTGATTCGATTTCCCATGACCTATGTTCAGAAAAGTCATAACGATAGCACTTGTCTTGAAAATCATTTTCTGATATAGACTCGTGAAGTACAAATAATTTTGATATCTGCGCAGAATGTTAACTTTAGTACAATAGAAAAATTAATGACCATGCACCACGCAACATGTAAGAGTGTTCAGTGAGCCCTTACAACAGGGATGGTAGCAGAGGTTAAATGTCTATATTAATACTTCTGAGAGTTACTCATGGCTTAATTCTTTTATTAACACTTCTAGTCATAATTCCCAAACAAGCAAGACAGTGAATAATTGACCCAAATTAGATCTTCATTGCATTTTTCCCCACATCTTTCATTTTCAAAAGACGAGTCAGCTTGATTTTTAATATCTTAAATATATCTTAAATAATATCTTAAATATAAAGTATCCATTTTAAGCATGTAGTGAATTCCAGATGTGATCACAGCTGCATATCTAAAGAGCCACCTGATGCTGACTGAGCATTTCCTCTGCGTCAGCCGCTGTGTTTAGTGCTATATGGACCAGATCTCTTAATCTCACACCAGCCCTATTGCTTTATATAATATTGTATTACATATTACTTTATGTTATTTTTCTATTATTATTCTCGTTTCTTAGATGATGAGACTGAATCACAGAGATTTTCGTTATCTCTCTGCAGTCAGATAGCAAGTAAACAGCAGAGTTGGGGTTCAGTTTTTAGTGGCTGTGAAATGTCCAAGCATTCAACCCCTACCTTGTATGAATTCTTGAGAGCAATTGTATCACCTTCATATTTCTTCCAGGGGAAAGAATACCATACCATTTTACTCTGTTTAATTCATTTCACATTGGCCAGTGGTGGAAGTGTGATGGAAAGAGGCCGATTGCTCATTTGCCAAATGACGCTTTAAAATCATGAAAGCTGAGGTAGTGTTGCTGTCATGGCAACTGACCAGAAAAATTTTCTGATAGTTCAGAAGCTACTGGGGCAAGAGAGAGGTCCCCACTGGTTAACAGGCTTGCTTAAAATTAAACAAAATCTTTTACGGCTTTTGTTGTTGTTGTTGTTGTTGTTGTTTTTCTTGAGATAGAATCTCACTTAGTCGCCCAGGCTGGAGTGCGGTGGCCCAATCCTGACTTATTGCAATCTCTGCCTTCCAGTTTCAAGAAATTCTCCTGCCTCAGGAGAATTCTGTAATTCCTAAACTGGAATTATAGGTGTGCACCACCACGCCTGGCTAATTTCTGTATTTTTAGTAGAAATGGGGTTTCGTTATGTGCCCCAGGCTAGTCTCCAGCTCCTGGCCTCAAATGATCCACCTGTGTCAGCCTCCCAAAGTGCTGGGATTACAGGCATGAGCGCCATCCCTAGCACAAAATCTTTTAAAGTCACAAAGGTGTAGCTATATCCTAATCACAGAGGTATTTTCAATATGTTCGATATTTTAGTGTGTTCTGAATTTGATTTCATCACCAGTGGAGATAAACTCTATAGACTATATGAAACAAAATAATCAACCTGACTGAATTTTTAACAGGTTATCTTTTTTTAAAACAAGAAGCAAGATACAAGGGTCCAAAGATTAAAAAAAAACACACACACATTGAGAAGTTGGAAAGTATGCTGAAGTCAGACACTTGAGTAAAAAGGCAGTTAATTTATTTAGGGGAATAGGATCTTAAGAGAATCTTTTGATCAACAGTCTTTTAGTTGCAGTCACAAAAACACAACCTGAACTTACTTAACCAAAAAAAAAAAAAATTGCTTTACTGGCTCATGTAACTGGAAAGTCTAGGAGAGAAATCTGGCTTGTCAGAATAATCACATTATCTTCAATAATCTATTCCTCTTGTGTTGGCTTCTGCCTCAGACAGATTGTTTCTCTGCATTAGTCTGGATAATCCTTAGCAATTCCAGGCTTACATCGTGTCAGCTTAACAACCATCACAGAAACAAAGCTCCTCTTTCCTAATAGCTTTGGCAAAAGTCTCAGGACAACCTCCCATTGGCTCACTTAGAGTCACATGTTTATTCCAGATCCACCAATCAGTGTGGGAAGGGAGGGAGCTATTGGATTCTAGGTCTGGACAGATAGCCATTTCTGGAATAGTAGGGAGAGTGGGAGTAAGGGAGTCACTAAAGGAAAATGAGGCTCCTATTATAAAAGGAAGGAAGAAATAGGGCTTTGAAGACAAAAACAACAGATTCCTAGAGCCAGGAAGAAAACTATTCTAAGATCCTAATTCAGTTTCTGGCAGATAGCTGATCTGATTGCTTTGCTAACCTGTACGTTGCTCTTCTCTGATGAGTCTTTGTATGAGTATCTCACACAGACAATAATCATTTTGCAAAATCAGGAATAGAGGCGAGGAGAATAGTTCCTACTCTATCCACTTGCAACTTCTCCTCTCCCAGGTCCCTGCAACTCCGCGATTAGAGTCTAATTCCTTTGGGTATTGAAAACCTATCATATTTTTAGAATCTTATATTAAAATGCAAGAGCCTTCATAAAGAAGCTGTATCTTAAACCTTTATCAACTGTCAGAGATATTGAAATGGAGTAACAGCAGGGAATGAGAGGATGCTAAAAAGAGCAGCTGAAATTTACCGAGGAGAAAATTTGCTAACCACAGTTTCACCTAGTGCCAACCCAGGCAATCATTCTTATACCTGATGGCTAGCAATGATGAATGCATATGTGTGTTTGTGCGTGTGTGTGTGTGTGTGTGTGTGTGTGTGCATGATTTCATAACTGTTTTAGTACAAAAGTAAAACATGTTCATTTTAGGAAATAGATAAATTAAAAGAATATAAAAGTCAACTATTCCTCCCCAAACCCATAACCCCAGTCAAACCATAACAAAAACATAGACAAATTCTGATAGTGAGGCATTCTACAAAATACCTGACCAGTACTCCTCAAAACTGTCAAGGTTACCAAAAAAATGTCTGAGAAACTGCCACAGTCAAGAGGTGCCTAAGAAGACATGATGCTAAATTTAATGTGCGATCTTGGAACAGGGAAAAAGATTAACTAGAAACTAAAGAAATTCAAACAAAGTATCAGTTTTAGTTAATGAAATTTCAATATTGTTTTATTAATATAACAGATGTATCATACTGATGTAGGATGGTGATAATAGGAAAAACTGGATACGGGATATATGGTAACTCTCTTTACTATCTCCTCAACTTTCTGTAAATCTATAATCGTTCCAAAAAAAGTCTATTTAAATTATGTAAAAAAATCAATTGTAATTTCACCATTCAAATAAGCATGTTAATTTATTAGTATCTTTATTTCTAAGTGTTTTGTCTATGTATACATTTTCTTTTATAAAAAATGAATTAAACTGTTTTAGGTTATGTTTTATTGTTTTTAACAATAAGTTATGAATATTGTCAGTGTCAATAAATTTTTTCTACACCTATATTTTTTCTGAATAAAGTTTTATTGGAACACATGACATCTATTTGTTTATATATGGTCCATGGTTACTTTTGTTTTTTAAATTTTTTATTTTATATTTCTGTGAGTTCATAGTAAGTATATATATTTATGTGGTACATGAGCTGTTTTGATACAGGCATGCAATGTAATAATCACATCATGTAAAATGGGGCTTTCATCCCCTCAAGTATTTATCCTTTGTGTCACAAACAATCCCATTATACTCTTTTAGTTATTTTTTAATGTAAAATTAAGTTATCATTGACTATAGTCACACTGTTATGCTATCAAATGCTGGGAAATATTCATTCTTCTTTTTTTGGTACCCATTAATCATCCCCACAGTGCCCCCATCCCAACCCTCCCACTACCCTTCCCAGCCTCTGGTAACCATCCTTCTGCTGTCTATCTCCATGAGTTCAATTGTTTTGATTTTTGGATCCTACAAATAAATGAGACTACGCTATGTTTGTCTTTATGTGCCTGGCTTATTTCACTTAGCACAGTGACCTCCAGCTCCATCCATGTTGTGCAAATGACAGGATCTCATTCTTTTTTATGGCTGAATAGTACCCCATTGTGTGTATATAGGATATTTTCTTTATCCGTTCATCTGTTGATAAACACTTATGTTGCCTCCAAATTTTGACTATTGCAAACAGTGCTGAAACAAACATGGGAGTGCAGATATCTCTTCAATATACTGATATCCTTTCTTCTGGGCATATAACCAACAGCAGGATTATTGGATCAAATGGTAGTTGTTCTATTTTTAGTTTCTTGAAGAGCCTCTAAACTGTTCTCCATAATGGTTGTACTAATTTAAATTCCCACCAACAGTATACAAGTGTTCCATTTTCTCCACATCCTAGGCAGCATTTGTTATTGCTGTCTTTTGGATATAAGCCATTTTAACTGGGGTGAGATGATATCTCATTGTAGTTTTGATCTGCATTTCTCTGATGACTAATAATGTTGATCATCTTTTCAAATGTCTGTTTGCCTTATGTATGCCTTCTTTTGATAAATGTCCTTCAAATATTTTGCCCATCTTTAATCAGATTATTATATTTTTTTCTATAGAGTTGTTTGAGCTCCTTACATTTTCTGGTTATTAATCCCTTGTCAGATGAGTAGTTTGCAAATATTTTCTCCCATTCTGTGAGTTGTCTCTTTACTTTGTTGATTGTTTCCTTTGCTGTGCAGAAGCTTTTTAACTTGGTATAACCCCATGTGTCCTTTTTTGCCTTGGTTACCTGTGCTTGTGGGGTATTACTCAAAAAATCTTTGCCCAGACCAATGTCCTGGAGAGTTTGCTTGATGTTTTCTTGTAGTAGTTTCAAAGCTTGAGGTCTTACATTTCAGTCTTTAATCTTTTTTTTTTTTAATTTGTTTGAGACACTCTGTTGCCCAGGCTGGAGTGCAATGGCAGGATCTTGGCTCACTGCAACCTCTGCCTCCTGGGTTGCAACCTCCACATCCTGGGTTCAAGCTATTCTTCCGCCTCTACCTCCCAAGTAGCTGGGATTACAGGTGCCTGCCACCACCCCTGGCTAATTTTTGTATTTTTAGTAGAAACGAGATTTCACCATGTTGGCCAGGCTGGTCTCAAACTCCTGATCTCAGGTGATCCACCCACTTCGAACTTCCAAAGTGCTGGGATTACAGATGTGAGCCACCATGCCTGACCTTTAATCCATTTTGACTTGATTTTTGTATATGGCAAGAGATACATATCTATTATCATTTTTCTGCATATGGATATCCAGTTTCCCCAGCATCATTTATTGAAGAGACTGTCTTTATCCCAGTGTATGTTCTTATCTCTTTGTCAAAAATGAGATTACTGTAGGTGTGTGAATTTGTTTCTGGGTTCTCTATTCTGCTTCATTGGTCTACATGTCTGCTTTTATGCCAATACCATGCTATTGTGGTTACCATAGCTCCGTAGTATAATTTGAAGTCAGGTAATGTGATTCCGCCAGTTGTGTTCTTTTTGCTTAAGTTAGCTTTGGTTATTCTGGGTCTTTTGTGGTTCCATAGAAATTTTAGGATTGTTTTTTCTATATCTGTGAAGAATGTCATTGGTATTTTGATAAGGATTGCACTGAATCTGTAGATTGCTTTGGGTAGTATGGACATTTTTATAATATTGATTCTTACAATTTATGAACATGGAATATCTTCCCATTTTTTGGTGTTTACATTTCTTTCATCAGTGTTTCATAGTTTTCATTATAGAGATCTTTCACTTATTTGGTTAAATTAATTCCTTGGTATTTATGTGTGACTACTGTAAATGGGATTATTTTTTAATTTCTTTTTCAGATTGCTCACTAAAAATTTTTGTATGTTGATTTTGTATCCTGCAAGCTTACTGAATTTGCTTATCGGTTCTAATAGTTTTTTGGTGGAGTCTTTAGGTTTTCCCAAATGTAAGATCATATTATCTGCAAACAAGGATAATTAGACTTCTTGCTTTCCAATTTAGATGCCCTTTATTTCTTTCTCTTGTCTGATTGCTCTAGCTAGGACTTTCAGTACTATGCTGAGTAACAGTGGTGAAAGTGAGCATTCTTTTCGTGTTCCATATCTTAGAGGAAAGGCTGACAGTTTCTCCCCATTCAGTATTATACTAGCTGTGGGTCTGTCATATATGACTTTTATAATGTTGAGGTATGTTTGTTGAGGGTTTTCATCACGAAGGGATGTTAAATTTTATCAAATGATTTTTCAGCATCAATTGAAATGATCATATGGCTTTTGTCCTTCATTCTGTTGATACGATGTATCACATTGATTGATTTGTATAGGTTGAACTGTCCTTGCATCCCAAGAATAAATTTCACTTGGTCATGAGAAATGGCCTTTTTTAATGTATTGTTGAATTTGGTTTGCTAGTATTTTGTTGAGGACTTTTGTATCAATATTTATTGGAGATATTGGCCTGTGGCTTTCTCTTTTTTTGATGTGTCTGTCGGATTTTGGCATCAGGGTAATACTGGCCTCACAGAACAAGTTTGGAAGTATTCCCTCCTCCTCTATTTTTTGGAATAATTTGAGTAGAATTGGTATTAATTCTTTTTAAAATGTCTGGTAAAGTTCAGCAATGAAGTCATCAGGTCCTGGACTTTTCTTTACTTGGAGACTTTTTTATTACAGCTCTGATCTCATTTTTTGTTATTGGTCTGTTCAGGTTTTGGATTTCTTCATGGTTCAGTCATGGTAGGTTGTATGTGTGTAGGAATTTGTTCATTTCTTCTAAATATTCCAATTTATTGGCATATGATTGCTCATAGTATCTATTAATGGTCCTTTGAATTTCTGCAGTATCAGTTGTAATGTCCCCTTTATCAACTCTGAGTTTATTTATTTGGATCTGCTTTTTTTTCTTAGTCTGGCCCAAAGTTTACCAATGATGTTTCACTTTTCAAAAACCTAACTTCTTGTTTCATTTATCTTTTGTATTGTTTTATTTCAATTTCAATTTTGTCTTCTCTGATCTTTATTGTTTCTTTTGTTCTACTAAATTTGGGTTTGGTTTGCTCTTGCTTTTTGAATTTTTTGAGATGCATCGTTTGGGGTTTTTTGGAAACTTTTCTTCTTTATTAAGGTAAGCACTTATAGCTACAAAATGCTCTCCTAGTACTCCTTTATACAGCCATAATTTCAAGGCTGCATAGGTATCTACCTGAATTTATTTAGCTGGTGCTTTATAGTTAAACATTTAGTTGTTCCCCATTTTCTTTTTCTCCTTTTCTCTGAAATATGTTTTAATGTTTGCAATTTTCTAAATATTAATAAATAATGTTGTTTAGTGTTTTGTTTGCCTGATTTTTGGTTTACAAAATGAGGTGATATGGTGTTTTATACTCTGCTTAATTCCCTTACATTATAAACACCTCTCTGCATCAATGAACATGAGCTACAATGTAAAGTCAAAATCTTGCCCCTTCTCAGCAGCTGCATCCACTAATAAGCAATACTCAAAAAAGTTCTTTCAAGTTGGGGGTTTGTAAAAACCATGACAGAACATAGAATTACATCATGAATTAAATATAGTTTATTATCAGATGAACTGAAGTAGGAATTTGCATTAAACAACCCACAACCAGAACATTTATTTATTTATTTATATACTATGGAAATTTCTTCTTAACTAATAATGTCTCCTGCTTAAGAGGTGTGGCCAAAAGCAAGTTTTCTGTCCTGGTTATTGACCACGACCTATTTAGAGGGTTATCTGCTGGTCCTTGTTACACTCTACCTGGGCCCAGAAACCACAGCAAACAAACATCATTAGATGGTATCAGGATTTACCTACAAATTGTAGAGAATCCCAGGCATTTCTGCAATTACTCAAAAGTTGCTTTTTTATTTTTAAGTGCAGAATCTTTATTTCCTTAGTTTTAACCACATCTATTTTTATTTGCTACTTCCTTGGTTCTAACCTCACTATTTCCTTGGTTCTAAGCATGTCTGTCATTTGCTACTTTATAAATTCTAATTATATAATGAAACAAACAATATGGAGGGCTCAGTGTGTCACACAGCAATTACTCAATAAGAGTTATTGATTACTATTATCTATACGAATGCTGTAAACAAGACTCTCCCATTAGTCTAGAGAAAGACTGCTGTCAAATGTCTCACTGTGGGAGGAGGAAGGGTTTTAAAGCTTCCCTTAGCTTTTGGCAAGACAGGATCAATTTCTAATCTGTGTAGTTCCTGAAAGACCTTAACCTCTCCACTGTGTAGAGTTATTTACTTTCTCTATATTTCTCATTCTCACAATAGTCCTCCCCAGCAGCTATAATTATAGTTAAGAAGCAACCTTTTTTCTGCTCTACCAGACCCCTTCTGTAGAACATTAATCATAATTATATGTATGTATATTTACACATATAAACAGAAAATTGGATTTCAGACACACACACACACACACAAAGAATATGTGTATCTGTTACACAAGTCATAGTCTAGTTGCTCCTTCATTATCCCATTTGTGAACTGGAAATGATAAAGTATTTGCAGTATTCCTAATTATATAACAAATATGAAAATATTTAAATAATAATAATTAAGCTCTGATGAATAAAAAGCATTCAGAAAGAAGTGTTAAAGTATGTAAACTCACTTATTAAAGTAGTGTTGGTTTTGCTACTACAGTATTTAGATACCAGAGGGGTATTTTTTAATAATTTCAAATTTTATTTTAGATTCAGAGAGTACATGTGTAGGTTTGCAAAATGAGTGTATTGCATACCACTGAGATTTGGTATATGAATGATCCTGTCACCCAGGTAGTGATCATAGTACCCAATAGTTAGTCTTCTCTCTTTTCTTCTTTATTAATCTGGCTAGTGGTCTATTTTGCTGATCTTTTCGAAAAACCAGCTCCCATTCTACTTATTGGAATCAGGAAAGGTTTCATGGAGGAAATAGCTTGGGTTCAATCCTAAAAGATGAAGTGATTGAGAGGCAGATAAGGGAAAAGGGAAAACATTAAAGGAGGATCAGCATAAACATAATTTTTAAATAACATACCTGTCAAGAACTGTAAGTAGTCCCATTTCTGCTTAAATGTAGAAAGCCACAAAACAATGTCGCTCCCAGTCTAATGAGAAAAAAAATTCTATCTATAAAATCAAAACTTCTCTTGGTCTAACAAAGAGTGGAGGTCACAAGGCAACCAGTAAATTTAATAAAACTCCAAATAAATTTTATTCCTCTCCTTGGAGGGATAAACTCCTCCAAGGAAAGACTACACACAAACTGTCTGACCTTTGTCAGGTCACAGAAAAAGAAGTGGCCACTATACAATAGTATAAGAAGAAAGCTAAAATTTTAACAAATTCTTAAAGACCAAGTGTAACCTACTATGTCAATTTAGAATAGCTGGGGACCTCAGACATAAGGAAAGTTCTCACTCAGTTGCAAGATTTTCCTCTTGCCTTGATTAGGTGGTCACAAGAAAGATTAGTATAATAGTAGGACAGGAAACCCGAGACAGCCCTCATCATTAGGGGAAGTGTGCAGGAGGTATCTAGGGCAAGGCCGAAGCCTGATTCCCCAACTGTTCTCTAACAGAGAAAAAAAGCCTCAAACCACTAGGAGAAGAACAGAAAATCCTCTAACCAAAGGTCCTGGCAGAAATCCATTGCTTCAGGGCAGAATAGAAGCAAAATTCCTCTGCTTCTGGGGAAGAGATAGACAAACACTCTCCCTTACGGGACAGGGAAAGATATAATGTTGTTAGGAGAGGGGTAGAGGCAGAAGAACCTCTGCTATGGTGGTAGAATACAGAGCAGGAAAAAGTGTTAGGCAAAGAATCCTGCACCAATACCAAAGAGACTTCTACTACTAGTAGGGGAAAGGATATTCCTGTCCATGACCTACCACAAATACATGGAACAAAGGGCAGCCACAGGGAAGAGAAGGCAGTAATGCTGAGGCTGAGAAAGCCCAACTGATGCCCAGGCCAAATGGCCTGAATATAATTGAGTCTGAACCAGAACAAAAGAGAAGCCTGCTCTGCACCACAAGCGTGGCACTAAATAACCAACAACAGGCAATTACTGGGAGATGGGCAATAACATAAGGAGAAATACTGATACTTGTATTGCACAGATGTGCAAAGACTGTTGGAAGATGAGGATGGTACAGGAACACAGAGAGAAATCTTGCAGAGTGACATGCCATTCTCTAACACAAGGGACCAGCAGCCAACTGCAGGAGAAATATGAAGCCTATGGTGCACTGAGAGGGTAATGATGGTGACAAAACCCAAAATCAGCTCAACTCTTGAGTACATTGATTCAACCTCCAGCACAACCTGACAGAGGCAGCAGCAAAAGAGGATCACCTTAGTCTCTCTTGTCCTTTGAGCAGAGAGATGGAAAGTCTAAAAAGTAAAATATGAAAGCTAAAAACAAAAAGGTATCAGAGGTGAAAAATTCTTTTCTGACTGCACTAGCCCAGTCTGATTCAACTTTTATGTAATAAAGTTGTGAGTTGTTTTTCAGTTGCCATGGACCCCCCAGGTTGGATGTCACATAACCTAAGCATGCCCAGATAAACCAAGTATGCAACCACAGGTGGAACCTAAGTGTTCAGACCAAGGAACAGGGACTGAATTAAGCAGCAAACAGTATATGGCAGGATTCAGGATCTGACCAGATCAAGCCCTAGCATTACCCCAAGACAGGATCCAGTCAGATCACACCTCTAGGTATCACCGCATTGCAAGATCCAATTAAATCATGCCTCATTACCCTCTGTCTATAAAACATGCCCCAAACTTCGGCTCAGGAGACAGATTTGAGCCACTCTCCTGTCTCCTAGCTCGGCAGCCTTACAATAAACTTTTCTCTCTACAAAAACCTGGTGCTTCAGTGTTGGGCTTCTGATATGGTTTGGCTGTGTCCCCGCCCAAATCTCAACTTGAATTGTATCTCCCAGAATTCTCCCAAGTTGTGGGATGGACCCAGGAGGAGGTAACTGAATCATGGGGGCCAGTGTTTCCTGTGCTATTCTTGTAATAATGAATAAGTCTCACGAGATCTGATGAGTTTTATCAGGGGTTTCCAGTTTTGCTTCTTCCTTATTTTCTTTTCCCACAGCCATTTCAGAAGTGCCTTTTACCTCCCACCATGATTCTAAGGCCTTCCCAGCCATGTGGAACTATAAGTCCAATTAAACCTCTTTTTCTTCCCAATCTCGGGTACGTCTTTACCAGCAGCGTGAAAAGGTACTAATACAGCTTTCCATTGCACACAGGCAAACAAACCCCTGTTCAGTTCAGTAGCACTTTGACTGGCTCAACAGTAGTCTGGATAGGGATGAAGAAAGAATAAGTGAACCTGCAGACAGGTCAATAAAAATAACCCAGAATGAAACCAAAGTTAAAAAGAGTGTGGGGAAAAATACAGTTCAGCGTATTCAAGAGCTGTGGAATTATATCAAAATGTCTATTACTCCCAGGAGAAGAAAAAAAATGGACACAAAAAATATGGGAAGAGATTACGGCCAAGAATTTTCCCAATTGAACCCAAGGAACCAAACCAGAGATCCAAAACATCCCAAAAAACCCTTCATAATAAACACCAAATGTACATACACTAAACAAACAGACATGGATATATCGTAGTGAAACTGCTGAAAATGAAGATAAAAACTGCAAAGGTAGAGAGAGAAAAAAGAAATATTACATACAAAAAAACAAAGATTAAAATTACAGAAGACTTCTTATCAGGAAATTACGCAAGCCAAAAGAGAATAAAAGAAAAAGGACTGACGAGAGATCCAAGATGGCCGATTAACAACAGCTCAGGATTGTAGCTCCCAGTGAAAGCGCAGAGAGCGAGTGGACGCCGCATTTTCAGACGAATTTTTGTTGCCCACAGACTAGGAGATTCCCGGCGGAGGAGCCACACGGGTC